>PVJC01011093.1:0-42282 GCA_004026665.1 Murina feae
TGCTAAATACATTTTTGTTTGTTTGTTTTTAGCTAAATAATTTTTGAGAAAATTATATCTCTGAGCCCTAGCTTCCTCATTTTGGAAATGGGGACACTAATATTACTCATGGTACCAGCACATCTTCCAGGGTTACTTTGAGTCATCTCCAGTATTAGCATATACGCTGGGTGCTCAGTCAATGGTGACTTTTATTCTTACGATTAAACTTGGAAAAACAGAGAGAAAGGCTGGCCCTGTGGCCTCGTAAGCCTTGGGGATCCGATCATCTTTCCAATTCAGTGGACACAGCCTGAAAACAGCCAAAAGGAATCAAATGCCAGGGTTTGGCCCGTTCCCCTTAAACCAGCCCCTCTCCAACCCTTTATCCTCACCAAACCCCGCTCAGAAGAGGTCCTAGGACCTGGCCCCTGCGCCTGGGGCCCCGACAGGGAGACAGAGCCGAGAGGAAGGAGGCAGAGGTGTCACGCAGGTGAAGTGATGGTGCGTGAAGTGAAATTCACAGTGATTTTGTGCTTGAAGAAAAGGCTCCTTTCCACGGGCAGGGAGACAGGAGGAGCCGGAGGGAGCGCTGACCCCTGGCCGGCAGGAGGTGGACTCGGGCTGCCTCGGAGGTTGGAGGAAGGCCTCACAGGTCTGCCGTGCTGCCCCCCAGTGAGCTGGCCTCAGAGAGCCCCTGACACGGTCCGGGGCGGGTTCTCTTCATCTGCGGGTGCCAGGAGGCAGCGCTCAGGTCGCCTGGGGAGGCTGGAGGCCCAGGGGCTCTGGATAGCCATTTGGTGTCTGTCTCTGCCCAGAGAGGCGATGGGCAGGAAAAAGAGGTGACGATTTATGGTGCTGTGGACCCGGTTCCCACACTGGTGGGCAGGCTGGGTTTGCTGACCTCAGAGCCCTCTCCAGGGGACGCAGTTTCACTCTGGGCTCAGATCTGGTGTGAGTACAGGGGAAGGGCGGCCCTCTGAGCAGGGGTGTTTCAGCCCTGAGCAACTGCAGGTAGATTCTTTCCTGACACCAGGCGTGGCTGACACCGCCTCCAGAAAATCTGGGTGGGCTGGGGTTTAAAACTGCACATTGCTTGCTTCCTCTCACCCTTGGAGATTCTGATTTAGTGAAACCTGGGCTCCTGCAACTCCAGAAGCCTGCAGCCTAGCAACTCTGAGGTGTACCCCTGGGGTAGGAGAGTGGGGAGGGAGACAAAGATGCCTCTGGACCTGGAGGTGCTGGGGAGAGGGTAGAGTTATCACCTTCCAAAGTGTCCCCTCTCCACCCACCATGAATACAGCAGCAGCCAGTCAAAAGGGCAGCAAGAAGTGTGGGCAGCCTGGCCAGTGTGGTTCAGTGGTTGAGCATCGAGCTATGAACTAAGAGGTCATGGTTGGATTCCTGGGCAAGGCACACGCCCAGGTTGCAGACTTGATCCCCAGTAGGGGGTGTGCAGGAGGCAGCTGATCAATGAGTTTCTCCCATCGTTGATGTTTCTATTTCTTCTTCTCCTTTCCTCTTTGAAATCAATAATAAATATATATATAAATAGAAGTGTTGGCAGTCTAGCAGTGGAAGCCTGGCAGTGGCACCAACCCCAGCTTCTCCAGCAGGCGGGGTGGGGGTGCCTGTCCAGGAAGAGGAGCACCCCCCCCCTCCATTCCTCCCCCTCGGGAAGCCGGGGAAGCCACTGCACTGTTGTCCACGGGTCTTGAGTTTCACAGAATTTCAAGTGAAGTGCAGGTGAGGCAGCTAATGTAGATGCCTGGTGTGTAAGGGGAAGTTACCAGCAGGACCTTGGCCAAATCCAGGGGGACCCCCTTCTTCCTTTTCCTGCAGGGGAGCCTGGAAGGCCGTGGTGGACGGAGCGAGCCTTCAATGAGTTGGGTGTATTAACGTTTTTGCTGTAGTATGGGGGAACCCCCCTCCCCCCAAATCCACAAAATAACAGGTGGACGGGAGCTACGCACACCTGAAGTGAGTTCTCCGACAAATGCTTGGGTGTAATAAGATGAAAAAAATCTGAAATGAAAAGGTATAATGACATATGCACAACTGGAGGGAATTGTCTTAAATGGCTGATTATAATGAGATGTACATAAATTGCAAAGCTTGTAATGAAATGAAAAAAAATATTCTTGCCTGATCATACCGGGTGCAGCGTCGACACCTGAAATAAGTCGTCTCGGCGCACGGAGTGTAATGAGATGCATATAATTTTAAGGAGTGTAATGAGATGAAAAATAAATCAGGCGCTTGTCTTAAATGAAAGATGTGCTAAGATGCGCACACCTGAAGGGCATTGTCCTAAATGGGCCTCGTTTAATGAGATGCATTTAATTTGCAAAGGGGCTAAATGAGTTTGGCCCAGAGAGAGGCTGAGAAATATAAAAGTAGAAGCTACCCACACTGAACGTGGGATAATAAAATCGGCCTCGTCTGTGGGATGGAAATAAGATGCCGAAGTGGAAATGCACAGAGTGGGATGCGATCGGCTTGGCTCTGCCCGTCCTCGGGGATCCCCGGGCCTGTGATATTCTGCAAAGTGGGGTTAGCCCCCTGCCGACGCCCGGCGCAGAGTGGGTGCCTGTGAATGTTTACCGAGTGAGTAACTGGCGCAGAGGACTGTGGTTGATAAAGCAGAAGGAGGTTAAGTCAAAGCACTGCTAAAGGCAACAGAAACCTAGCTTCTGAGAGCAGTGTTTCTGTCTTCAGGCATCTTGCCTCAAACCCGGGAAAAGATGGTTGTGGGGCCTAATCTGCATGTACAACAAGCAGCCCAGGTTCCGTTAGGCCGCAGGCTCCTGTAGAGGGCAGGTTGGCAGGTAGCACAGGCGTGAAGATGTCTGAATGGAAGACACAGGTAGACTCCGCATCTGAGGGTCGGAGTGCCTTCACTTCCACAAATACGTCATCTCCATTATTTTCCCAAGGCAGAGCCCTCCTGCACTATTTGTTTTCTTATTCTTTTTTTAAAAAAAGTATTTTTATTGATTTCAGAGATGAAGGGAGAGGGAGAGAGAGATAGAAATATCAATGTTGAGAGAAAATCATTGATTGGCTGCCTCCTGCATGGTTCCTACTGGGGACTGAGCCCCGAAATCCTGGGCATGTGCCCTTGACCAGAATTGAACCGTGACCTCGTGGTTCACAGGTTGATGCCCAACCACTGAGCCACACCAGCCGGGTTATTTTCTTACTCTTGATGGAGCAATGAGCAGACACAAATATTTCCCTTCTTAAAAACAACCACTCTAACATCGGAGAGAAACACATGCAAAAACGGAGGGCGGGGAGAGAAACATAACTAACCAAAGAGCCAAGCACTTAGGGACCCTCAGCCTGAGACCCAGGGACACTGCCACGGCACCTGAGTCCACGTCGTCAGGAGCAGCTGTGATCCACGCACCCCCACCTGCAGCCGTGTGGGACGGGAGGTCCCCAGCTGCCCCGTGTCCAGGAGTCTGCATTTTTATGTGCAATCTTTTAACTTTCAAATGTTGGCACAACAAATTAAAAGCCAGCGTATGGTCCAAACGCAGCGTGCTGGCGAGCTGACTTTGACCTGAATTCCACATTTGCCCCGAGAGCCTCCTGCTTTGCAACTCGGGATAATAAAGTTGGAGGCCACTTCCAGAATCACGTCATACTGTCACCATTACGGGGACCTCCTGTGCACACTGTCTACTCGACTGTCAAGTCCCTCAAGGCAAGAGCCTTGTCCTTGCTGGTCACAACTGTACCCTTGGTATCTGCAACTGCCCAGGACTGAGTCAGTGCTCAGTGAATGCGGGTTGAATGAATGGGTCCACACAGGCTGCCAGGTGACAGTGTCGTGGCCCTCGTCCTGCCATATCCAAGGCAGTAGAGGGGTCCCTTGGTCAAGGAAGCACAGCTCTGGCCATCAACTCTCTTGAGTGGGAACCTCCAAACCGGAAAGGTCTGGGATGGGTGTTGGGCCGGAAGTTAAAGAGTCCTCAGGGTCCTGACGTCAGAGCTCTATGGGGGGGGGGAGATAAGGAAGTCTTCCTCCCACTTCTCCCCATGCACATGGTCCCACCTCTCTTACTTCCACAGGGATTGTGGCATATCTCCTTGGGTTGGATGGGGTTTGGCTCATGCAGAGCCTAACCTTCAGCCAAGGACACGTCTAGGCTGAAGGTCACACAGAGGTTGCTGCTTCCTCCAAACATAACCACCCACGTCTGGAATAACTCGGGGAGCTCCTTTGTCAGCTGGCAGCGGGATTCAGGAGCAAGTCTTCGGAAGGATGGGAGAGGCTGGGGCAGGCTGTGCTGTGCTTTCTTAGAATAGTGTTCCCTGAAGTGTGTTTGATGGAACACTCAGATCATTGAACAGATACTACTTGAGAAAACAGGCAAATAAATTTGGGGAACAGGTTAAACAGGTTTCTTTCCTGCAGGACTTTTCAGAGCCTTTACTATAGTAATGTGCCTTTTGAAACTCCGCTAGCAAAATACAGTATCACTTCATCCTAGTTGAATTTGGCCAAGGAATTCTTGCTGATAGCTTGTCTTCTGAGCAGTGTGTTCTCTGGAAAACACGTCTTTGAAAGATGCCATCTTCCTGGCGCTGGGAAGTGAGGTTCTAAGGAATCATCTCTGTTAAGCTCTTGAGACTTCTGGCACAGCTGGTGGCAGGTCTCTGCTGTTGGCAGGGCTCTCCAGGTGTGCTGGGTGGTGGTGGGGTGGGGCTCGGTGCAGTGAGAGCAGTGACCCTGGAACCACCGCCAGAGCTGCTGGAGGCCATTTTGACCTGTAAACACTCCCGTTGCCATCTCTAGCCTGGCTCTAGGATGCTCTCGGGTCATGCACACTGTGCAGCCTTTGGAAAAATGAACAAGGAATTCCTCCTCCTGCTTCTAAACTGATGCCCCAGACTTCTCAGCAATGGCGCCTGACAAGGACACCTTTAGGCTGAAGGTCACAGAGAGCCTGCCTCTCACTTGTGAGATGAGAGATAAGCTGCCCTTAAACTTCCTCAGGGAGTATAGAGCTGAACGCTAGGGTTCAAGGGCAGGCTCCCATGTGGACACAGATTTGGCATTGAATGTGGCAGTCACGCCCGGCCAGTGTGGCTCAGCGTTTGAGCACCGACCTATGAACCAGGAGATTACAGTTCCCTTCCCGGTCAGGGCACAGGCCTGGGTTGTGGGCTCGATCTCCAGTAGGGAGCGTGCAGGAGGCAGCCAGTCAGTGATTCTCATCATTGATGTTTCTATCTCTCCCTCTCCCTTCCTCTTTGAAATCAATCAATCAATCAATCAATCAATCAATCTAAAAATGAAGGTGGCAGTCAAGACTTCTCTGGGATAGGACAAGGGTGGGCATCTGAGGGCTGAGGCAGTGGTGGCACCAGCTTCAATGATGAGAACCCTCAGGGCCCAGGATGGAGGTGGGAGAAGCAAAGGCCTTTCGAAGGGGGTGGAGTTTGGTGGAAGAGCCAGCCCAGCTCTCCCCTCTGGGGAAGCTGTCAGGAGACTGCCATGCAGAGCTTCCTGTCTGCTCGCCCTCATCTCTTTGCCTTGGACACATGTGGGTGTGGGCACTTGGCTGTCCCTCTCCCCAGGAGGGAAACCGAGGTCACCAGAGAGCCCTCTGCCTGTCACCTTCCATGTGGGCAGTCAGTTCAACAAAGGGTGTGCTGAGGCCTCCCATTCGCTCTGGTCCAGTCCCACTGACCACAGAAAGAGAGAACACGCAGCAGAACTCCGTAGGTAATAAGATTTACTGGAAACTTCTCAGCCACATTCAGTACTGGTTTGGTGGATACATCAGAAGGAGGTTGCATAACATGAGGCAGGTGGAGGGGCTGGGAGGAGGGTGTGTGGGCACGTGTGTGCGGTGTGCCTTGTGCTGGGCTGGGTGCCTGTCCAGAGTGGAAAGTGGGTGTGTGTGCATGTGTGCATGCGTGTGAGTTTGTGTGTTTATGTGTTAACAAGATAAATGAACTGGGAAGGAAATGTATTTTATCCCACTGCACATTGCCAAAAAAGCTAGACTTTCTTCTACCTGTGGCATCAAAAGGGAGTAAAAAATGATCGAACCACCAAGGTTATAAATAAGGTTATTTGCTTCTCAAAAATCCCGAGTAAAACATTAAATATCAGCTCTTTTGGAGGAGAAATACATTCATTTTAGGGAGACCTCAGGAAAGCGACCATCCTTTTGCTCCACCCCAACGAGATGGGGGAGGGGAAGTCCCCAGAGGGCCCCCTGGAGTTGAGCCAGGTGGCCACTCACGTCCTGCCACTGAGGGAGACGGCCAATGCACAACTGACAAATGAAACTGCAAGTCCATTAAATTAAATCGAATGGGAAACACGTAGTCGGTCCTGTCTTCACAGCCATTGGGTGGGAGGGAGCGGGAGGAAGGTGCCAATCATGGGGACGGGAAGTTGGGGTGAGAGGGTGTGTCAGGGCAGATGGAGAGCCTCCTCCTTGGGGAGCCCAGTCCCCCCAGTGTGTAAGGTGGTGTGCAGGCTAGTGAGGCGGGGGGGGGGCACCACTTGGCTCTTGGGTGCCTCCCCACACTTTGGAAATCGATGGGAGGAGGGATGTAGCACCTTCTCCAACCCCTGGCTGCTTGTTGGGCTGGATGCTTCTCTCCACTGTTTCTCTGAAGGATAAAATGAAGGAGAGGATGGAGGCAGACGAAGCCGCACGTCAGCGTGGGGGCCTGGGGGGTGGAGAGGTCCCAGCTAACCTGGCGCCACCCTCTGATGGTCTGTGGGGGGTGGAGTGTGTGCGGAGCTCCATCTGAGCGGGCACAGCCGGGATGAGACACCATTGTCCTGCGTTACAGGAGCCGAGTTCTGTGAGCCCTAGAACAGCCATCACTCCCAAAGTCTCCTGGACGCGCCTCCTAGCTCAGGTTCTGCCACCTCCTCGGGTCCTGAGGACCCAGGTGAAGGGACCCCTCTGAATCTGCAGTCTGAGCCCAGCTTGCCACTCCTTTCACGGGGAGGGGAGGAGGGAGGAAGGGAGGGAGGAAGAGAGAAGTTCCGGCGGCTCCTTTCCTCTCCCAAGTCCATGTTGCCTGAGCCCGGAGAGGGGGCCTGGGGATCCAGGTCTCACTCTGTCCTGCACGATGTGATGCCCCAGCCCCCCACTCCTCCTGCCCTTGAATGTCTCTCGGGGGGTGGGGCCGGAGCCCCAGTGTGTTTGCCTTTTCTCCTGCTCTGTCCCAGGCAGAGCCTCTCTCTGCGGACAGCACTGCTCTGCCTCAGTGCAGGGCTGTAAGCCATCAAGTCCTTCCGCCAGGGCCTTGGTGCCACCTGTCCTCGGGCATCGATGGATCCAGCTCTCACTCTGCCTGTCCGTAGGGCTGCGTGGCCGGCCCCCCAGAGTCCTCCGCATCTGGGAAGCAGGGCTGGGGTCAGAGGAGCTTGGGGGTCGGGAAGGAGCAGGTGTCTCCTCTGCATTTTGTCAAGCTACTGATTCTGGGAAGCGAGGGCCCAACTTCCTCGGTGCCTCCTGCCCCTATCCCCTTCCCCCCCACCCCGACACCCCCCCGAAGACACTCCTCTCCTGCTGGGTGCTCAGTGCCATCTGGGCTGCCGACTACTCCAGGGAGTCACTGTGTTCCAAGCCCAGGTCACTGACATTCGTCGTTTGAAGCTCGTCAGCCTCCTCCTCCAGTTCCTCTTCCTCTTCCTCTTCCATCTCCTCCTCCTCCTCTTCTTCCGTCCCATCCAATGAGTCGTCGTGTGCGGCCATCATGGCCTGCTGCATGGCCATGGTGGCATTGTCTGAGGACAGGGACTGCAGGCTGTCCAAGCTGATGGAGCCTGCCAGAGAGGAGGGAGGGTTAGGCCAGGGACCTGTGTCGGAGGGTTCAGGGGGCCGGCTCAGGGCGGGTGAGCTGGCAATTGCTGGCATGAAGCCTCTGTGTCAGCCCCCACCTGCCCCTCCCAGGCAGCAGCAGCCCTAGCTACCTTCACTGAGCCGCTTCCGTGTAAACATGTTAAATATTTGTGACTTGCTAACACCTGTACAAGGCAGGTATTATCCCTTCTAAAGAGGAGGAAATTGAGAGGAGAGTGAAGGCCTTAACTGGAGGGGACACGATCAGGCGAGAGAGCTGGAATTCCCCCCCTGGTTGACCCAGCTCGCAATCTGCTTCTCCTGCCATGCCTCATGAGACAACTGCCCATCACACAGGAACCGCCATGCAGCCTCATAAGTGCACGCACACGGGCAGGAAGTGACGCATACATGCAGGAAGGGACGCACACGTGCACACCTTTACCCCTCCTCCCCCACAGAGCTACCCTGTGCTGAGCTATAAATGTCTGGCTCATTGAATTATTCATTATGCACCAGGCAACCGGCAGTTAAAACAGTGTCTGTGAAGAGTGTGATGGAGAAGCTGGGAAACAAAGCCCTTCTCGCCTCCGTGCACAGGCCCGCTGCCTCGCCTGTATTTACAGACGGCACTGGCCCGAAGCAGCTTCGGCGGGAGTGGGAGTGAGGAGGGGGCTCTGTGGAGCAGCCATGGGCTCCAATGACCGCTGCCCTGGCCTCTGTGAGGTTGCTCCCGGCCTGTTAAAATAATGCAAAATCCTCCTCCTTCCCAGTTTGTCCACCCCCTTTGGTAGGGGTCAGGAAGGGATGATTGTGGCAGAGGGAAGTTCAGCCCGTGGATCTTTGCGCAGCTGTCCCGCCCGCCAGTCCTTACCATCGGGGTTTGTCCCCGGGGCGCCGCCCTGCTGCTGCAGCACCCCCGCGGCGATGGAGTTGGGCCAGAATCTTTGGGTGGGCCGGTGCTGGGACTTGATCTTCTTGGCTTTAGGGGCAGGGTCTGGGTTGCTGGCATCAAGCATGGGCTGCAGGATGCGCCTCCGGGCATTGATGAACCTGCTCAGGGGTGAAGGTGGAGACCTGGTTAGTCACACCTGCGTGGTGGTGGGTGTGCGCACGCGTGTGCAGAGAAGGCTAAGCTGCTTCCAGACCCAGCAGCTGACCCACTGCACAGAACAGACTGGGGTCTGATTGGGGGTGAAAGCCCAGCTGGTAAAAGGCCCTGGGCCCCGAGGACTCATGGAATCGCTTGGTAACACAAGGCAGCATGGGATGGATACGTGAGGGTCAGGAATCTTTACTCGTACCTGTCAGGGCGGAACAGAGGACGGAAGAGCCCACTTAGTCAAAGGCACTAACCTCTGACTTCTCTCCGAGGGCCAAGGGCTTGGATCAGGGAGCCCAATCCTGTGTGTACTGCCACCCAGCCAGGCCTCCCCTCCACCCTCATATTCCTGACAGCCCAGCTGGACACAGAGAAGGGGAAGCTGAAGCCCCTGTGTGGTCAGAACGGTTGACGCTTCCTCCTCCTTCCCACCACTACTTTGCAGAACATTTAAGTTAAGCTCACATAGGTGGGGGCCGACCAGGTGACCACTGGAGGCCCCTGCAGTCCCTGGCTGCAGCTGGGGCTGGGTTTTCTGCCCAGTGATGTTCCCGGCACAGTTTCCCAGCAGAGGGCGCTAAGAAGCTGCAAATGAAGCGATCGGGCCTGTGCAGATTCTGGCTTTCTGCTTCCAGTCCAAATGGGAGGACTGGCGTGGTGGCTGCAGCTGAGGCAGGACCAGGCCTTCCGTTTTCTCCTCCAGGCTGTGCATTCCCTGGCCAAGCAAGTGGCCTCTGCATCCGAGAGCCTGTGGGTGGACGGTGCTAACTCACCAGTTATTGACTTGCAAGAGGGTGAGGTTTGTCTGGGCCGCGATCTGCCTTTTCTCATCCTCCGTGGGGTAGGGATGCTGAAACGAGAGGTGAAGGGCTAGTGAGGGGTGGGCACATGGCGGCCTGGGCCCCTCAGGGACCATGCCCGGCTCACAGGCACTATTCTGGGCCTGTGGTTTGGAAGCCCAAACTGGAGTAAGTGTGATGTTTATTTCCCAAAAGAAAGGGCTTATGGCCTGGAGAGGGCCGCCCCATGCCTTTGACGCCCTCAACTCAAACCCCCATAATGGGACCATTATATATGTTACAGCCTCCAAGGCACTCTACACCCTCCGCCCTGGTCCTCCTTCCCCCCCTGCCCCCGCCCAGAGGCTGGGCAGGCAATGCCAGTGTGGAGACAGCACAGTGGCATTGAAAGCCACAGGACTATCAGAGGTGGTAAACGGGGGGAATGAACCAACTCCATGTAAGTTAACTGATATGGACTGTACACCCACTGTGCGCCCAGATTCATGCTAGGCATCCTAGGAGGCAGAGGAAATAGAGCGACATCGCTGCTCGCACGACACGTCATAACCTGTGACGACTTCATGCCCTGACTTTCGTTTGCTGAGCATCACACCCAGGCTGTGTCAGGCAGGCCGTTTGGTGCCGCCTTCCCGCGCTGCAGGCGGAGCCCTGAATGGCTCGTCCCGTGCGCCCTGCGCTGTGTTCCCTGAAGTTTGCTACTCAGCCTTCTGAGTTGAGTTCTTTCCCTCCCATCACTCATGATGCCATTTGACAAGGTTGAGTGGGTAGCTTGGCAGGGGTGGGGGGGGGGGGGAGAGGGTGGGCGGGGAGAAGGGGTGCAGCGTCTGTGCCATCCCCAGAGCTCGCCAGCCCATGTCCCGACCACGTGTGTGTCTCACACACTGTGGCAGAGACCGTGTCTTATGAACTCACCTTCACATGCAGACGACACAGCAATGACTGCTGAGCGGACGACAGAGACAAAGACACAGGTGCTGTGGTTTGGGAAATGGGTGCCATAGAGGCTAAGGAGAGGGTGTCGGCCAGAGCCTGGGGAAGTGAACAGGTCTCGCTAAACAACGGGAGTTTTGAGGGGCAGTGGGAAGGGTGGAGAGCCACGTGGTAGCTGGGTCTGTGTGTCTTTTAGGCCTGTGCACCGGGCACCTGGAATAAAGGTGCAGTGAGTGTCTGAGTGGGTCAGAGCCTTGCCCTGGAAGCCAGAGGCGATCGGGGGGCTCCTGGGGCAGAGGGCAAAGCCGGCCAGCGTGGTGTTTGGGGTTCCTAAAGCCCCAGAGACTGGGACCCAAACCCCGGCTTTTGACTAGCTGTGAGAGCGCAGGCATGCCACATACAGTCATCTAACGGGTGAGTGAAATTGTACTCATAAAGCTCAGTAAGAGGGGCTCTTCATGCTGTTGTGACTGGATGATGCCAGCCCGGTGCTGAAGGGCCCTAAGGAATGAGTTTATGACCAGCAGCTTCGGGAGCGCCCTCGCTATCGGTGACGAAGGAAGCAAGCGGCTCTGCGGGCCTCCGCACCCCTGGCCCAAGTCACCAGAATCCTGTGCTGTTTAATTCACACCTCCCACCCGCCTGCTACGCCGGGGCAGTGGGACTTGTGCAACGTTCAGATTCTAACAGAAGGAAAGGACCGCCGTGTCAAGGAGCCAGTCTCCTCCTGATTGGAGGCTGGGAGGAGAACTGCAGCCAGGAGAGGCAGAGCAGCAGGGGCTCTGTCGCCCCCACCTTCTGGGGGAGGGGTGGTGCCCACACCCCGCTCCATGGAGTTCCCATCCCCTCACCAAGGAGCCAAGCTGCCCAGGGCCAGCCGATCTGAGAACACAGCAAGCTTTTGAGCTTTCTTGGGCCCCACGAGGCCCTTCCAGGCCTCCATGCCGTTGCACACGCTGTTCCCTTCCCTGATGCTCCTCCCCCACGTTCCCTGCATGAGAAGACCTGTCCCGGATGAAATCCTCGGGGAGGCCGTTCCCAATCCCCTGGGGCAAAGCTGGCCGCACTGCAGGCGAATGACTGCATAGCCCACATGACGACCCAGGAGGGATTCCAGGCAGGACCCAGTCTTACTAGATACCGTGTCTCCAGTGTGCAGACCAGCAGCAGGCAGAGTAGATGTTCGATGCCATAGTTTGAACAGATGAGTGAACCAACCCCCCGACTTATTTCCTGAGCAGAGCCGGCTGCACGGACCCTGCCTGCTCACCCCCCACAGGTGCTGGGAAGCTGCAGCCTGGGCGTCCGCTAGTGAAAGATGCCCGACAGGAAGAGCTCGGAGCTGAGAGGGGAGGGCGCTGGGCGAAAGGAAAACCCCTTTATTAAAGGGCAGGTGTAAGTCCACTCGGGGGTGAGAGACGGGGTGGGGGCGCTGATTGGTCGGGAGGGCTCCCTAGGAGGTAGGCCTGCTGTGGACTGAGGAAGGCCCAGGCCCTCCCAGTGAAGGAGGGGATGGGCCTCGGGGCGGGAGCCCTGCACTAGGACTCTGATAAGCCAGCCAGATGCACATCTCTCCCACCGTGAGGACGCCCAGAGGAGATCTCAGCGCCCACGGAAGCAGTGCGTGCTGTCCCTCAGGAGGCCTCTGGTGTGGCCTCCATGTGCGTGGATATCATAAACCCAGATGAACACGCTCCCGCTACATGGAGAGGGCCAAGCGGAGCGTCACGGAAGCCCGCTGGTCTCTCTGTGGATGAGGATATTAACCCCTTGTCCTGTGAGGGTGCAGGTCCCAGCGCCCCTCTCCCGGAACCTCCATCTCAGGGGGCAGGTGAGGGAGGCTGTGGGGTGGGGGCGGCAGCTGATGCAGCTTGGGGGACAGGTGTGCACATTGGAACATTCCTGGTGCCACATCTGACAGCTCACAGGAGCCGTCCAGCTTCTACTGCCTCCGACTAGATGGTTCCCGAGGACACAATCAAAATAGCCTGGCCCTGAGCGGACCTGGGCCTGGCCATCCTACCTTTAGCACAATTGGAGGGACTCGGGGGCAAGGACAGGGCAGGAATCCAGTGAGACTGGGGGCCACCTGGGGGAACCCGGGAGGGAGGCACAGGCAGTGGCCTCTGGAAGTAGGTAATTCCCCCTTGAAGAGGCGCTGACGAGCTAGAAAAGGACAGATCCCCCTCAGGGCCCGCGTGGGGCCACGCGTGACTAGGAGTGCTGCCCTGTGGCTCGGGATGGCCCTGGGGAGGTCAGTCCTGCCCACCACTCACCAGCGGTGTGACCTTGGTGATTGGTTGGTTGATGTCTTAGTTTCCTCCGCGTAGATGGAAAATAACGAGGGCGTGGGGGGCGGTTGCATGCGCTGTGCCGGTGAAGGCGGGCTCCATGGGCTCCCTCCATACAGTGTAGCGACGCCTCCCAGACATCCTACCCTCCAGGAATGTTGAGTCTCCAGAGAAGGAGTTACATAGGGCGGTGCTGATGGCACCAGTTGCCATCAGGAATGCCCTTGGGAATCTAACCCAGATGGTCCCTGCCTCCCTCTGACACCTCCCTTCGCAGCCCATACATAGCCACAGTCTCCGGGCTCAGCTGAAGCTTGGCCAGGGCTGGTGGAGAGGGGCCAGGCCACTGTTGTCACCGAGAGCCACGCTGAGATTGTCCTCCCACCCGCCAGCCCATGCCGATAAGCATAAGGCTGGCCAGGTTACCACGGGACACAGGCGGGGAAGGAGCTCTGCCTTGTCCTCGGCCCCGAGCTGGCTATGGAGCAGGACAGGGCCAGCTTTCCCTTCCCATTCCCCGCGCCCAGCATTGCCCAGGGCCAGCCGCACCCTCTCACTGATCTCTGTGGGCGAGACCTGAGGCCCATGCTGTCGGCTCTACCTTGCTCCAGGAGGCTCAGAGGCCAACCAGAGGGGGCAGCAGGATGGCGAGGCCCCAAAACATCCCGTGTTTCATCATCAGCAGGGTGCACTCTGGTTCAGAGATGCTGCAGTGGACAAAACAGCCTTTAGGACAAAGAGAAGCACAAGGAGTGGCTCCTTCCTGCAGGGGCCCTAGCTCAGAGCTTCCTCTCATCGGCCCTTACTCCTCTCCCCAACCTGCGCACACACAGAGAAGCACAAAGAACTGGAACGTGTAGCTTCATGTATCATCACAAACGCCCGTGCGACACCACCCAGGCCAAAAAATAGGGCCCTGTCAGCACCTGGAGCCCCTTTTGCACTCCCCTCCCTCCCACTCACTCCCCCCAACGATAACCTGGTTTTTATGGTGCTTACGTCCTTGCTTTTCTTTATGTTTTTAGTATCCACGTTACATCCTTACACAGTATGGTTTGGTTTTTGGACCCTATAAATGAATCATATGGTGTGTATCTCTCACGCCACAGTGTAGCCACGAGATCCATGTTTGGTATTTTTGTGGAACTGCAGCTGTCCATTTTCAACGCTGTCTAGTTTTTCTTTGTAAAAATCTACCATCTTCCCCTTCTTCACCCTCCTGTAATCTCAAAACTGCCCCCCTCCCTCTGGGCACTATTCCAACCATCCTCACCCTAAGGCAAGACGGTGTCTTCTTAACCTGCTCCCAACCCATGGGCTTGTCCTGATGCCCCTCCCAGGAGCTCTGAGCGCCCGCCCTGCTCAGCATCCCATAGGATCACTTAGTGTCTGTCACCCCAGTGAGACAGGCTGCAAGTGTTTGAGAAAAGGGACCACACCTGCCTTTGCACCCCCCTCATTGGCGGGGGAACATGCCTGCAACACGTTAAACTGGTCACCATTCCCTTGTGTATCTGTGGTGTGCAGGGGTGGGAGAGGGTGGGGAGTCCCGCCGGCTGACTTGGTAAAGGTGCTGCTCCCGCTGGGTTGTTGCAAGAGAATTCGTGGGAGAGGGGGAGGGGGCACAGTGCTCAGCTCTCGGGAGGAGTCTAGGAGGCAGCGGGGAGAAGCAGGTGAGAACACGGACTCAGGGCCCACCTGCCGGCCTTGCATCCTGGTCTCTCACCAGCTTGAGGCCTTCGGCTCCTTTCTCTTTCCTCTCCTGGAAGATGGGGGAAGAGTTCCACCTACCTCAGGGCAGTAGTAAAGATGAAATGAGTTACTATTTGGAAGGTGATTAGGCTGCTGCCCGGCACACTGTACGAGTGTTTGTTAAATACCAAGGAAGATAAGCCCGTGCTGGCCACGTGGCTCCATTCTGTAAAGGCCGCAGGTCACTTTCTGGACAGGTGCCAAGAGCCCCCCCTCCCCAGCAGCCCTTCAGCACGAGGGAGGGTGCTCCCTTCTGCCAATGGTGTGCCTTCCTGGTCGCTGGACCGCTCCAGCCCCTGTGCACATGATGGGAGCTTTTCCTCCTAAACTGGGTCACATGATGGGGGCATTTCCTCTTAACCTGTTCTCAGGCTTCTCAGGGTGCTTTGAGGTTGGAAATCTCCCCTGGCCATGATTTCCGGGGGGGAACCTGAGTTGCAGGCTCCCGTGGAGTGTTCTGGGGCTCAATGCAAGCCACAGTCTCCCACACCCCTCTCTTCAGCTCAGCTCCATCCAACCCTGGAGCTGACTGGCCTCTGACAACCTGACTTGGTCTTTGATGGAGACCCTAATCTATTCTCCTTCCCTGGGGCTTGCTGCTGCGACAGCAGCCACTGTGGCGCATACCCTGGACTGCGGCTGCCCTAGGGTGGAGTCGGAGGGCAGCTTCCAGGGTCTGTTCTCCCTGTGTCCTGATGTGTCCCAGGCAGAAATCCAAGACCTGATGCTCCCCTAGCACTGAGAGAGGAAGGCAGGAGCCCAGCTGGCCTCGGTCCCAGCCTCCAGGTGTGCCCCCCACTCAAACGCCACAGGTGCGGGTGCCTGAGCTGCTCTGCCTGGAGAGGCAGTAGTCAGCCCAGGCCGCACAGAGGAGAAAAAAGGGACAAGACGATGTCATCTCACAACTGGGAGGAGGGCTCGGTCCCTTTGGCCAGAAGGAAGTGCAGGCCAGTCAGGGACATTGATGATCTGCCAGGAGTAATTCGAATCTAAATGATTCCCCCCCTTCTCTTCCCTCCCCAATCCTGAATCCTTGCCCCTCCCCCCCTTCCAGGCGCACGCAGCCCACATCCCAGCGCCTCCAGCCAGCCCTGCTAACTCCTGTCTCCCTGCCGCTCGTGCCCTCCCCCCAGGGCGGGGTTACTTCCCACCCAGCTTTCAGCAGCGCCCACATGAAGTACAGGTGTGCAGGGGTAGCCTCGCCCTCAGCCAGGGGTGGCGTGGCGGAGCCTGGGGCACAGAGTCCCGGGCCGATGTCCAGCTGCAAGCAGCCTGGATGTGTGTGCCATCCCGACCACGGCAGGGGAGCCGGGCTTTGCCGCAGTCATTCACCCTCTGCTCTGAAGGCCTGTGAGTTTCTGTTGAACTCAAGCCCACCTTCTTGCGCATCCAGCCAGAGAGCAAAGACCCTGTGACATCTCACAGCCGGCCGCAGCGCGGCCACTCGCACACTGCAAGAAGCGTTCCACTCCTCAGCGCATGCCTAGAGTTTCTGGTTAACTTGGAACGCCACGGAATTCAGAGTCCTCAGTGAAATACTGGCCACGAATTCTCACTAGATTCTCCAGGCACCTATGAAACAGGAATCATTGTTCCCATTTTACACACTAGAAAACTGAGCCCAGGGGGTTAAAGACTGGCCGCAGGTCACACAAGAGGTAAAGAGCCCAGTTCCCACCCTGTATCTTTAACCACATTCACCCGCCTCTGCCCCAGCGCACCTTCTAGGTGCTGTGCTGCTTATCACTGATACCTGCTCCACAGGCGGGCCTCATTATCCCCATTTTACTGAGGAAATCCACTGACCCGTTCAAGGCCACATGGCAAACAGAGGTGGGTTCAGGCTCAGTCTGTCTGCCTCCAGAGCCCTACACTCTATGCTGCCCTCAACCAGCCAGCCTCTTCCACAGACCGATCGCCCCTGGTACCCGGGCACTTTGTCATATGACATGTTTCCTGTTAGAGTCATCTGAGCAGACATTCCCCTCCTGGCTGCCTGCTCAGGGCTCAGCTCGTCAAAGGACCTTTTGAAATGTGATGCTCAGCCCTGCACGCACCATCCTAGACGTGTCCACAGCACAGATGGCCTACTCCTCACCGCTGTGGAGTCCCGCACTCTCCAGCCTTTCAGCACGTGTGTTGGTATAACTGCGCCTGATTACAGGTTGACCACACAAGGTGTATGTGTATAATTTATCCCCTAATTAAATGATCGGCCCCTTGAGGGCTGAAATCACGTCCCACACCTAGAGCTTTAGTGTCGGTGGGTAGATAGGCTATTTGGAACTTAGATCACATTTTCCCATGGCAACACGTTATTTTGCAAACAGCTGTTTTCCAGGCTCCCCTCCAGGGCCCATTTGGTTAGAGATCGGTGTTCTGGTGGAGGGAAGGACAGACAAGAGATCTGCTTTGAGGGGACAGAGCCAGGCCTGGGGGTGCTCTGAGATGGGTCAGCACAGACTGCCAGCTTCTCCTTTTCTGCGGCCCTGCTGACCCCTTCCCCCCAACCCCCCCTCCCCAGCCCACACACACCCTGCATCTCTCTCATGGGCCTGTGTTTTATGACATCAGCATTCTGAGTCTGAGGCCTCTGGCTTCTAGGACTTCAGGGTCTACACCCTGGAACTATGTTTGTGATGATGCAGACAAAGCTTTTGTCAGATTCTCAGCAAGGTCAGGGGGCCTGGGGCGGCGGGGAGAAGAACTGCTAGAAACCCTTCCTCTGCCACCCCCTCCTGGCTTGTCTTCTCAAAAGGCTTTGCTACCAGTAAAATAAATTCCTGTCTTCTACCTGGCAGCTTCCCATGAGGCTGGTCCCAGCTGAGTGAGAGTAGAAAGCTGAGCTTCGGACTAATTCAGACTAAGCTGTGAGTGAGCGATGGCCTCCTGGATGCCCTGAGGCATCTGCTTTGGAAAGGGATTTTGTAATTTTAAACACATCTCTGATGAGTGAAACCTCAGATAGCAAGCGTGACAATGTCAAAGGAAAAAGTAGCAGGCAAGCTATTTTGGGTCAAGAATGTTTCCGTCTCCCTAAGCCATTTTCTTGCTTTTCAAGCTTTTCTTACTTTTTCCTTCCCAGATTCTCTAGAAGTGTCAGGATTTCTCTGACATTTTCCAAGGCAGGGCTGATGAAGGGGTCCCGGGGTGAGGCTGCAGGCAGCTGCAGCCATGGATGTGTGGGCATCTGAACAGAGACTTTCATACCCTCATCTCATTCTATCTTCACAACAGCGCTGTGAGCTGCAGGTTGAGACCCTATTTTAAAGCAGAAGAGACTGAGGCCCAGGTCCCCTGGCAGGTGGATGGGGCAGTAAAACTCAACTCCAGATCCTGCCTCTGGGTACCAGGTCCTCTCCTCCTACTGCACTATTTTTGTTTGTAAGAGACCACCTGATGGATGCTGTAAGTGGGTCTCCGACGGAGATAAAGGTGTAATTCCCTTAGAACTTATGCGAGGCATAGTGAAGGTGGCAGACACGTGAAGCATGTCTGCCGAATGAATGATCGAAGGCAACACCACGGTGCAGGGGCAGCTGCTAGATTTCACCTCCTCACCCCTCCGTGAGCCGCGTGCAGGGCTCAGGCTGTACTGTGTATGCAGCAGCTCCATTTCCCCTCGGGGTGAGCCCAGCTCGTGGGGCTCTGGTGCTGTGGGCGAGGGAGCTGGGAGTCTGTCAGAGTCTCTAAGACTGGGGCGGGCTCAGAATCCTGGGTAGCATGTGAGTGCTCAGAGCAGTGTTACTCAGAAGCCAGAAGTAGAAACGAGCCACTGTCCATCACTGGTGGTGCATGAACAAGCCGGGGTCCATTCAAACTGCAGCGCACGGGCCAGCTCTAACCTGGGATGCAGCACTGATACGTATCACAAGACGGGTGAGCGTGAACACATTATGTGAAGGGACAGAACCATCACAAAATACCCCAATGAATGATTCCGTTCATGTGGAATATCCGGAATAGGCCGATCCACAGAGACAGAGAGTGCACTTCTGGCTTCCAGGGGCTGGGGAGTGTTGCTAACGGTACCGATTTCTCTCAGGGACGAGGAAATGTTCTGGAATAGATAGTGGCGATGCTGACACAATCTGTAAATACACCACAAAGCTCTGAAGGGTGCAGTGTAAAAGGGTTTTATGGTGTGTGAATTATATTTCAATAAAAGAATCACACAGGGAAGCTGCCTGGTGCTTTTCCTGCCCTTGGCTCTTGTGATGACAGAGGGCTCAGGGGGGCCTGGGGCCAGGCCTCCGCTCAGCGCGGAGCCTCACCCCACAAGGTGTGGGGGTGGGCGGCAGCCAGCAGAGTAGACTGTGGCCCTGGCTGAGTGCTGACCAGGCTTGTGAATGTGATAGATGGGAAGGAAGAAAACAGGAAGGGACTACAGGGCAGCCTCTCGGGATCTGGAACTAGGGCATATAAAACCACCCCACGCCTCTCCTGGACCGGGCTCTGTGCCTTAGCTGAGAGCTGGGGTCCCCTTGCTTCATCTGCTGGGAGCTCAGAGATGCTGTGGGTTCCTGGAACACTGTGGAAGCTGTACAGCCCAGTGGGCAAGAAAGCAGAGCCTCAAGTTGCACAAACCTGGGTTCAAATCCTGCAGGGCCGTGGGGCATGTGGTCCCTTCCTTGAGACTAATTTCATTATTTGTAAAATGTGGATAACAGGATCCCCCTGCGGGGCTGGGGGATCCTGAGGTGACGTGTGGAGATGCTAGCAGAGGTCTGGCGCACTGTGGTGGT
Organism: Murina feae; assembly: GCA_004026665.1. NCBI lineage: Eukaryota > Metazoa > Chordata > Mammalia > Chiroptera > Vespertilionidae > Murina > Murina feae. Next base: position 19,432 of record PVJC01011093.1, read on the forward strand.
CGGCTCCTTCACCGGGTGGGGGGCCTGCTGGGGCCGGTTTCCCCCTTCCCACACAGGATATTCTGTAAAGCTGCTCATGTGCTGGCATAGGGGGAGGGTGGTGGGCTACAACCCAGAAAACAGCCATATTTTGGGGGGAAATCACCTGGCCGGGAAGGGGGAGGCTGGGATCCAGAGTGGGGGACAGGCCAGAAGCTGGGGAGGAAGTGCAGCCCTCCCCCAAGTCCCCACTGAGAGGGCCCTCTGTCAGGTTTCTCAACCACTCTGGGTTTCTAGGGAACCACTGCTTCCAGCAGGAGTCTAGCCTTTTCTAGGCAAAATGCAATAGCAAGAAACATCACTGGGTGCTTCCGGGCCCAGCAGCGCGGCAGCTAATGGATGACACCATCCTAACAGCAAAAAGGCCAGGGTGCGGTCTCCATCCCAGGAGCATCCTGTCATCGGAATACATTTCTGCAGCTGCTGATGCCACGGAACAGTGGCCACGACAAGACGACGCAGGTCAGAGAGACCCGGCTTCCGCCCGGGGAAGGAGAGAGCAGGGAACCAGCATCTGCTACGGAGGTTCTGAGACCTGGTCTCCGTTAGCCGTTTCAGATCGTACAAGGCCCCCATGTCTGCTGCAAACCAGCAGAACCGCTGCCCACGCTGCCCTGAATGCTCGAGGTACACAGGCTCCTTCGCAGGATGTTCACCGGCGAATTTATCCGCTTATCAGGAAGTCGGCGGCATTTGTACGAAATTGGTTTGTGCCAGTTACATGTGCTAGTGTACCCATGCAATGCAATCAACCGTTCTGCCAATCAATGAAATATGAGTGCAAAAAGAGTTGTTACTAAGAAAAAACACCACCACACACACACACATACACACACACACCCAAAAAACCCTAAATGGAGTGCTCTGGAAAGACTCCTGACTCAGATTCGATTAGAAACACCACACAGTAAGGTGCAGTGAGGCAGACGGTAAGACACTGGAATACACAATAAAAATCTAGGAAGATCCGGCAGCTAACTACTTCCCAAATGTCAAAATTCTTATTCCGTTTTAAATAAAGATGGAATTTATAGATGTTATATTACAGGAGAGGTTCATGCAAGTAAAATGACATATTTTCATTAGAGAAAGATCTTGGTTCCATATAAAATATATGTATGTCTTTTAAAATAAATAAATGTATATATTTTAAACTAAAAATGTGTCTTTTCAGTGGTTGTTTCTTTCTTTAACCAGCACTTCCAGTGAACCAGTCGACATACTTGTGGTCCCCACTGCACTAGAATGAGAACATCCCTATGCTGATTTTTTGCCCTTTTCGCACCTTTCCTACCCTCTTTCCTAAAACTGAGCTGCATCTCCCCAGGACCAGTATCAGGGTTGTTCTCCAAAGCAACAGTGAAAACAGAGGGGCTTAGTGATCAGATGTGTTTGGGGGCAGCTTCGGGACATCCCGCCCTTGCAAACACACAGTGCCCCCCTGCACACTGAGAAGAAAGAACAAGCTAACTGCAGAACTGATATTTCCCCCAGCCCTTCTGGGGAGCAGGGCACCGTGGGAGCCAGTGCCTTTGGGCCGCAGAAGAGGAATAATGCCCACTCCCTGTTCCGCAGCATTTACTACCGAGTCAGAGACCTAAGACACGGAGACTGACACACATGTCCACACAGGACAGGCAAGCAGCAGCACTGGTCCGTCTATTCCTAGGGTCACCGGATGGTGAACTCAGCAGGTGTTACAGATCAGACACAGGTCAGCCACCTGACTCTGATTTGCAAAATGTGGGGCCTTCGCCTCAAAAACTTGTTCACTGTTCTAGCAAGTTGACAGGGAACTATCGTTTCTTAAGCATGACTATGTGTCAGGCATTGCACGTAAATGTACGTCATCTCATTTAACTTTCATGGCCATAGAAGAGGGGTATTATTTTAATTTTTCAGAGAAATAGACCCAGAGTGACGGCAGAGCTAGTGAGAAAGCCTCAGTTCACACCGTCTGCCTGGCTGCACAGCCTGCCTTCTCTCCGCTGTGCCCCATTACCAAGCACCTCATAGCCTCTCTCCTGGGCCCACCTGCGTCTGGGTGGCCAGGCTGATCCGTGGGCCAGCCTCGGCCTGTGAAGACAGCTGTGTTCTGCCGTGTCCCCATAGGCTGGGCTCCTCCCCTCCTCCAAAAGGCCCAGCGGTCACTCCCTTGTCCTCTGCCGATGGCTGCTGCGAGGAAGGCACTAACGGGGGAGGACTTTGCCAGGGTTAAGTGCTTTATTAATAGCACCTGCGCTTGTGTGCACTCTGCACTGGAGAGGGTCCAGGGTGTGGGAGGGTGTGGGCAGAAAAAGCTTACTCATGCTTTTCAACAAGTCCTCCCACTGTCCCAGGTCCCTTTGGGGAAGCCCCCCCCCACCCTGGTTCCTCCTGCTTTGTGCACAGAGCACCCTCTCCCTTTCCACCTTGACCTTCCTCTGCTATCCCTTCTGGTGGAAGTGGAAAGAAAAGACCGTGAGCTAAAGAGGAGGCTCAGCAGGGAGGGGCGAGAGGGTAGGACATGGACTGAGGTCAGAGGGAAGGCTCAGCCAGGAGGGACTAGAAGGTGGCCCTCCAGTCTCATGAGCTGCACATGGGAAGTGGCAGGTGGCTGAGGAGGTGCCCACAGTGGGTGATGGGAATCCATGGAGGGGTGCTGGCCTGGATGCATGGGCTCTGTGCAGGGAAATCTGCACTGCAGCCTCCTCTCCCTCCTACACCTGCCTTTGCTTCCCCTCAGAAGTAAGTTTGTACGTATGTTCACATCAGTCTTCAAAATGCTTGGGGATGGGAGGTGAGGAAGGAGAGAAGGAGAACTGACATCATTAAGCACTACAGTGGCCAGGGTCTCAGCAATGCTTCCATTGCTTCACCATCATCTGCACAGAGGTGGGTGTGGCCAGGTGACAGCAAGAGCTGAGGCCCAGATCTGAGCTCAGGTTTGGCCCATGAGCTTCTACCACACCCTGGGCCCTGCACTTCTACCTCCCACAGCACAAGGCTGCAGACAGCCTCTGGCAGTGAGACACCAGGGCAGGCCGATCTTGCACCCCACCATTACCGTGAGCTCCAGCTCCCAGCAGGGCTGCTCCCCGGAGGCTTGGGCTGGCCTGGCCCAACCTCTTCTCACCTTAATTCTCAGCTGTCCACCCCCTTCTCTCCAAGGCAGGTTACTATTTGTTCCCTGGGGGTGTTTTCAGACTGTATTCCCTCAGCAAACGTCTGGAGGCCCCAAGTCCCTGGCACAGGGGAAGGGGGATGTGTGGGGAGATGCCAAACCCCCACAGTGACCCCCCCCCCCCAGGGCAGTTTTCTCAGCCCTGGGATGCACAGCCTCCTTCTGAGGCAGGTCCTTGGGGCCCGTATCTGAGAGCCAGGCCCAGGCGCATGGCTTTGGAGGCCCTCCCATTTCAATGACAAACTGTGCCTTGATGGATGGATTGATTGATTCCATTTGATTGAGAAAGAGCTTTCTTATTCCCCGTTCTTCCCACACTTCTCAGGCCCAATTATGTCTATAATTCTAGTCCCAACTTTGCTGTTTGTCCTGTATCTGTGTGTCTATGTCCTGGCAGGCCACGCTTCCAGACTGCTGGGAGCCCATCCATGCTCACAGACTCCACCTCCGCACCCTGGGCACACACAGACACTCATACACACACGTGCGCACACTCTCACACTCAGCCCAGACAGTCACTGGTCTTTTTCTCCATGGCTCTGGGATGGCGTTAGGGGCTAAAGTCACTGAAGTAATTCCTGACAGTCAACCGAAGCCACTATTACAACGAGCCCTGCAAGCACACAGAGCCACCTCGGTGCACACAGTGGGCACTTTACAAACACACAGTTAAACCCAAGGCTCTGTCTCTATTTCACAAAAGTGGCCATGAGGCTTAAGAAAGCCTTTGCTCTGCATCACAGAGCTGAGCTGGGCATGCGAGGAAGCTGGGACTTTAGCCCGTGCCCCTCCAGAGCCCATGGCTCAACCACAGCCCCTCTGCACTGTGCCTCAGCTGGGGCTCTGAGCAGGAGGTGGACACACACCTCAGCTTCCCCAGGGATGGGGACTCGGGGACCCAGAAGAGCAGAGAATGAACATTTGCTTCTTAAAAGAAGGGCAGAGTGAGCGTGCTGCCTGGGAGGAGGGCTCTGGACCAGGAAGCTCAGCCCCGGACCCACAGAATCTCACTCTGTTCACGAAACAGTTCCGAACACTCCCAGTACTTAAGTCAGAACATGTCTGTCCCATACCCTCTGATGTCACCCTTTTTCCGAGGCAGCAGCAGCAAACACTAGGGGTAGTTCCCGCGGGAGCCTCCCTCTCACCTGGGTTTGGAAAATGATACCCAATCTGAGAGCCTCTCTCTGAGGCCACGCCCTCTGTGGACCTGGGGGTGCCACTGCACCCACACACCCCAGTGCACACACACTCACCATGAGATGCTGGAAGAGCCAAGAACGCATGATATTGGTGGCGTGCTTGGGCAAGACTCCTCGCTTGTTCTTGGACTTCTTATCCTCATTGTCCAGGAGGGAAGTGAGGTCAAGGTTAACCTTCAGGGCACGTGGAGAAAAAGTCAGCATCAGCAGCCTGGCAGACTGGCAGCTAGGCACCTGTTGCCATGGTGATGATGGCAGGCTCTTGCTGCCAGCCCCCTTCCCATATATGATTCACGCTAGGGCCCTGGGAGGTCACCTTTCCCTTCACCTCACAGAATGGAGAAGGAGGGAGAGGGCATGTGGCAAAGTGGGGAGAGAAGAGACAGAGGAAACCATAAACCATCCAATAGCTAGCCTTTCTGGAGGAGCTTACAGTTTGCCAAGTTTAACTTCCTATCTGTTACCATGGTGAGCCCTCACAGCAGCCGGTAGGTTGTAGGACTGTGTGTACTTGCTGGGTGGATAAGAACTCGGAGGCTCAGAGAGGTCTCCCTGGGCCCCTCTGCTCACTGAGCTCCAGCGAAGCTCCAAGTGGAGACCAGAAACAGGAGCCTTTGATGTAACAGGGAGGCAGCAAAATCCCAGGAGTTGATAAAACCTCTCTAGCACCCAGCTTCTTAACTGGAAAGTGGGGGTGATATTACCTCTTAGGAGAATAACGGGGAGTGCCTACCAGATGGTAAGTGACCTTGGTTGCCCTCCCCCACACCCATGCAAACGTGCACACACTGGGACACACACTCACCTGTGTGTTCTGGATCTGGATGGCTCCCTGGGGGATTGCTTGGGTGACCACCTGACCCTGGGAGGTTACCATGGTAACTGGCTGGTATAAGGCCCCACCTGAGGAGACAACCAGTTTTTGTGTCCCCTGTCATGGGGGCACTTTCTGCTCTGGAGGTACTCAGTCAGCCCCTATGGAAAGGGGCAGGATGGGACATGTGTTGGGGAAAGGACGATAGCCTTGCTTGGTCTCTGAGGGGCTCATGAGATTTTGACCCATATTTGTTCCAAACCATATAATGAAGTCTTGGTGCTAAACATCTATAAATTACAGAACTGTAGCTAAGAAACTCAGCAGGGGGCCCCTCTCCCATTTCTAGGGGCACTTGTGCATTGCCTTGCCCCTCACTCCTGTAGTCCCCGTGGGTCCATTTTTTCTCTTCCCAGGGGTGTCCCCACAGTCCCCTGCACCAACCTGACACCACTTGTGAGTTGACAGTTGTCATGGCGATGCTGCTCTGCTGGAGCGCTGAGGCTGGGACCACAATCCCCTGGGGGTTATTGGAGACTCCGGACATGGAATTGGGAGAATTCTGCAGGAGGTCCTGGCAGTAAGGGAGGTATGGTTCGTGACCAGGTTGCTAAGAGCTTAGATGTCACAGCCCAATTCCGCTTCTCCCCTCCCCCTCTTGCCTCCCCGTCTCCCTCCTTCCTGTTCCCACCCACACCCAATTTGGAAAGGTAATTCTCAGAGCTTCTAGAAAGAGTGAATAAGAAGGCTCAATATTAAAAACCAACCAACCAACCAACCAACCAACCAACCAACCAACCAACCAACGTCACCCAGTTAGCCATCCCATTCCCCTGCAAACCTAAGACATAAATGACCATGAACTCGCATTCCCCACTTGGCCTCACTTTGGAGTGTCCACCATTGATGCCTGGGTTCCAGCCCCAGAGATTCTGATCTACTTGCTCAGGGGTGTGGCCCGGGTTTGGGTTTTAAAAGCGCCCAGGTGGCTCTAATGTGCAACGGGGGTGGGAAGCAGCTTTGAGGCACCAGTCATCCTTCTTACTGGGTCGGCTCCTCATGCCCCTTCCCTACACCTCCATGCACACCTGAATCCCAGCACTTACTACACCAAGTCCACACACAAAGCAGCCCTGCACTTTTATCTTTGCATCCTTAGCACCCAGGTCAGTGCCTGGCTCCTAGGAGCTACTTGTTAGATAATAATAAAAAATAGCCACCTAGCCCCTTCACTACCCATCTCCTAAGGGCATCTCTGAGGAGCCTCAAGCGTATGCACATTTCAAGGATTCCTTCCTCTCTCTGAGCCCCACCGACTCCCACTGCAAGGGTCCCTTTCCCCCAGGCTGTCACCCTGCCAGCCCCATGTTCCCAGTGGACGATTCTGGCAGTTAGCTTCTGCAGGAGGCAAAGCAGCTAAAAAAGCATTTTTTTCTGGTTCCCTGCTCCCCTCACTGCCATTTACCAGCTGGGCAAGGAAGTGCTCAGACTTCTTTCGGGACTGCGGCCGAAGGGGAAGGAGACTGGGCGGCAGGCTGCACAGGGGCAGCGAGCCCCCCCCGCCTGGTGGCTGGGCTCTGGGGGAGTTTGTGAGGAAGAAGTTGGGTGTGTGAGAGGTGGGGTCTCCAGGCTTTATTTGAAGGTGAGACACGCAGCAAACGAGGTGTGGCAGGAGGAGCCACGAAGACCTGCCTCGGTCTCTCAGCTCCTCCAACCACAGCGCCTCATCTGAAAACAGGGCTTGAGCTGTTAGGGGTAGAAATGTAATATTGGGGACTAGCTATTAGTTAGAAGAAATAAAATTAGAAATATTTATCATGCTCTGTTAACCATGATGGTTCTGTTCTGATTAGAGAAAGCACATTCTAACCTGGCTGGGAGTTATATGCCCTGGGACATGGGAGCTATCATCGGAATGCAGTCCATCCTCCTGTCCCGAGAACTGCCTGTCATTATGGAAAGATCTACAACCTCATGGATGAAATAGTCTACTCCTGGAAGCACCTGCTCTTTACAACCCCAGTCCCTATTGCCTGGAATCTGGTCCCGGGGAGAGATGCTCACCTCTGCCACCTCCCCCACCCCCAGCCTGCATGATTCTCCCGTGCCTACTTTCCCATGCCTGTAATCTGTAATCTGTAATCTTTGTCCTTCTACCCAATATAAGCAGCTGGCTTATGGGGGCTGCAGAGCAGATTTTTGTGGATGACCCGTTGCTCTCTCATGCTGCCGGCATTATTGGAATAAACACTCATATATGATTCAACCCTGTCTCTGCTTAACTGGCTCAAGTAGTGACAGGCAGCCCAGACCCATTGGTTGTCCGGTTACAGAACCAGGTGCCCACCGGCTGCCAGCAGCTGGGTTCCCTGTTCACAGCTGGATTCCTAAGGCACATGCTGCAAGGACTCAGGTAAACCATCAAGAAAAAAAAAAAAAAAGACCAAATTGGGGAGAGAAAAAGATCCCAGCTTCCTAGCTTTTACTTTAGAACTGACAGAAGCTTAGGCTTCCAGCCTCCATGGATAGTCTAGAGTGTGGAGGGGGAGAGACATATGTTTGGAGGGAACCTTAGTCAGTAACCACCTGCCTATAGCAACAGACCCAGGAGGAGTAGGGCAGGCCCAGGATTGCTTCCCAGACCCTGGCACCAGGAAATCCAGAGCCTCTCAGGAAGGGGTGGTCAGCACTGATGTATGAATCTCATGAGTCAGCCCTAGAGTCCCCCACCCCTGGCACATGCTGCAGAGCTGCGTGTCCACCCTGTGTGCCAGGCCCAGAGAAGCAGCACTTGGGGAACTGGAGTCACTCCCCCTCCCCCACCCACCAGGCTTGGCAGGGCCTCTGTGGGAGGCCTTGTTTCTATTCTTGGCTCACCTCTGCTGTGACCTTGGAAGGGGAGGGCAGCTCTTGCCCGACCTTCCCCTTTCTGGGACTCTGTGAGCACCTCCCGGCCAGGGAGGTGTACTGTTTGAGCAGAACTCTTGGCCTTCCCTCGGATGCAGTTCAGGTCTAACACCGAGTCTGACTTGCAGAAGCTTAGAAACTGGAAGGGCCCTTAAAAGCCACATATTTAGACAGACAAGGAAGATGGTGGTATAGGTAAATGCCTGTACTTACTGCCACCTACTGCCACATCAAAATTACAACTAAAATACAGAACAACCATCATCCAGAACCACTGGAAAGCTGGCTGAATGGAAGTCTTACAACGAGAGAAGGCAAGAAGAAAGCACACTGAGACCAGTAGGAGGTGTGGAGATATGAAACAGGCTGGCCCAGCACCCATGTGTGCTGCTTTTTTAATTAGGAGGGAGATCATCTCTGAGGCTGGAAGAGCAAGGGGGCCCAGCCACACACCCGACCCCCAGCCCAGGGCTCTAGAGCTGGGAAAAGAAATCCCTACAGGTAGTAAGAACTACGGGCTGTAAAAACCAGTGCGGATTGGGGCTCAGTGACACAGAGGCTGCTGGAGACCCAGCTGTTCCTCTTAATAGATGGGCACCAGGATGAGGCTTTGGGAGACACAGACACATACCAGGAGGAACTGTATTGCCTGGCATCTGGGCAGGAACTGGGGGGGCAGCTTACTTCCAGACAGAGGTGCTCACAGGGGTCATTGTTTCTATGCTGGGACCTCCTTGGTTGTAGGGCTGACCGGCAGCCATTTCTTTTGCCCCGCCCTACTGATTCTCCAAGACCCCGCCTCATCCAATTTACAAGCTGTGAGCAGCAGCTTTTTCATAGAAATGGCCTGTCCCTGCTCAGGCTAAAATCTCTCAAAACAAGTTGCAGCTGGGTCAAGGAGCCCCAAACGTATCAATAAAAGGCCCAAGACCCAGCACCAGCACAAGCCTGCCTTGCTTCACAGCTGGGCCTCATCTGGGCACTTCCAAACTTGATACAAAGAGAAAGAATCTGTAGATCTCTCTGTGTAGCTCCTGCTGGGTGCCCCAAGGCAGTGGCTGACTTTGCACCTCCTTGGAGACCCTAGAGCCAGTGTAATCAGTTGTCAGTGTCAGATCATACCAGATTACAAACTCTTCACATCCATAAGTGACACACTCAAGGGGCAGACTCAGTGAGCACCAAAGCCCCATCAAAGCAAATCCTACTCCATAGGGGTATCTCTTGCACAGCAGCTCTCCTACTATAGTTGCAGCTGATCCCCACAGCCAATTGGCCTGGAGGTCAATTCCCCCCAGTGACACCCATAGCAATCAAGTCTCAACTACAAGACTGTGCTCATAGTCCACAAGGGGTGCACCTAGAGTGTCCACCTCAGGTAATTTTGGAGGCTGAGTCACTGGGCCCTATAGGATACCTACTTCACAAGGCCACTCTACCAACTCAAGGAGACAGAGCAACTCTACCCAATACATAGAAACAAACATGGGGAAGCAGCCAAAATGCAGAGACAAAGAAACATGTCACAAATGTAAGAAAAGGAAGAAAGCAAACTACTGGATATAGAGTTCAAAATCACAGTTACAATCTTCTAGAAACCTCCAAAAAATGGAAAAGGACCGGTCAAAAATTAAGCATACACTGACTGAAATAAAGAATAATATACAAGCATTCAACAGTAGAGCATTCTAAGAATCAAATCAATGATTAGAAATATGAGGAAGCAAAAAACACCCAACCAGAAGAGCAAAAAGAAAAAAGAATCCAAAAATATGAAGGTAGTGTAAGGAGCCTCTGGGACAACTTCAAGCATACCAACATCCAAATTACGGGGGTGCCAATAGGAGAAAGAGAGCAAGGTATTGAAAACCTACATCCAAAACCAAAGAGGACCACACCAAGACACATCATAATTAAAATGACAAGAGCTAAAGACAAAGAGAGAATCTTAAAAGCAGCAAGAGAAAAGCAGTTAGTTACCTACAAGGGAGTGCCCAAATGAATGTCATCTGATTTCTCAACAGAAACTATGCAAGCCAGAAGAGTGGCAAGAAATATTGAAAGTGATGAATGACAAAAACCTACAACCAAGATTACTCTATCCAGAAAAGCTATCATTTAGAATTGAAGGTCAGATAAAAAGCTTCACAGATAAGAAAAAGCTAAAAGAGTTCATCACCACCAAACTAGTATTATATGAAATGTTGAAGGGTATTCTTTAATAAGAGGAAGGAGAAAAAGAAAAAGATAAAAAATATGAACAAAATGGCAACAAATACATACCTATCAACAATTGAATCTAAATATCAAAATAAATGAATAAGAAATTGAATGAACAGAATAAACTGATGAATAAAATAGAATCAGAGGCATGGAAATGGAACAGACTGATGATTCTCAGAGAGAAGGGGGGTAGGGGAGCAGGAAGAGATTAAACAAAGATTTTATATGCATAATAGGATGGCGACAGCCTTGGGTGGGGCAGGAACCGGATGGAGGGGGGCAATGGGGAGTAAAAGATGGACAACAATACAGATTTTTTTTTAAAAAAAGCCACATATTCCAACTTCCTGAGGTACAAATAAGGAGCTAGGGCTCAGACACTCAAGTGCCTCGTCCAAGGTCCCAGGTATAAGGTGCTCCGTGAGTCACAGGGGTTCAGGAACTAGTTATTCAAACATAGTTATTACCAATAACCCACACCCAGAGCACAAAGGCAGCGTGGGCACCAGGGCAAAGACAATGGGTCTGGGAACTGGCAAGTCAGGGCCCTTCTGAGGGCTCGGTCCCCCCATTTACAGAACATGTCTGCCCAGTGCTGACATCCAATAACCCTGAAAGCCCGCGTCTCACCTATGTGTCTGCTTCAAGGTTAAGCTCCTCTTATCCATCACCCCAGCCAACCATTCTCCCAGGATGTGGACAGAATGATGGTATGTGAAGCTGAAGCAAACTTGGAGGGTGAGTTTAATAGGGGAGGAGGTCCCTCCCTACACTCACCCTAAACCTCATGATGACTTTTCAATGATCTCTTGTTTGGACTCATCTGTGCCATGGCGCTCCTCACTGGGTAAGGATATTGGGGGATTTAAAACATAAAAGTTGTCCCACTCCCCGCCCCCCCACCCCAAGTATACAACTATGCTACAAAGACACAAAAATCAGTTAAATGAATACAAGAGGTGTGCCTTGTGATTCAACCAACACACATTTTACTAGCCAGAGGCAAAAGAGCGAGCCATTACCATCAGCGAATATTTCATCTGCTTATTCAAACTCTGGCTAGTTCTTGGCCTTGTGGCTTGGCCTGCCTCCATGCCCGCTTACCCTGTCTGGGTAACTAAGGGCAATGTATGTATTGGAGCAGATCCTTTTCTTTCCTACCCTTTCCTCCTGCTCTAGGTCTGTGCTGGGAAGTGCTGAGAGGCAGCCAAGTTCTATCAGCAAAGGAGTGGAATGGAGAATGTCAGGGGTGGAGGAGACCTAGGGTAGGGCCAAGCTGGCCTCATCTTAACTGGGTAGAAAGAAGCAGCAAAATCTTGGCATCCCTGAGGTCCTAGAAAATGATATTCACCTCTTACATTTGTAAATATGAGCTGATTTACAAACCTGCCTGAACACTAGGGTGTGTGTGTGTGTGTGTGTGTGTGTGTGTGTGTGTGTTTTAAAGATCTTAAAATTGATTTTTAAAAAGAGGGGGGAGAGGGAGAGGAGGAAAAGGAGAGAGGGAGAGAGAAAGAAACACTGATGTGGGGACAAACCATTGATTGGCTGCCTCCTGCCCACTCCCTACAGGGAATAGAGCCCACAACCCAGGCATGTGCCCTGACCGAAAATCAAACCAGCAACCTTCCCATATATGAGATAACACCCAACCAACTAAGCCACACCAGACAGGACTGGAATGTTTTTAAAGATATAGATTCTCAGGGTCATTGAATTACAGTCTCAGCAATCTGCACTTTTACTAACCTCCCTCAGGTGATCCCAAAGATCGAATGGGCCTGGAAAATCTCCATTTATCATACACATGAATATTAGAAAGCATTCTTTCACATGCTATTTCACTTCCATCTCACAACTCTCTATGTGGTCAGCAGGGGAGAGATTTTTACATTTGCCCGAATAGGAATTGAGGTCCAGAGAGTGGAAGTTATTTCCTAATCAAGCTGCTGTGCCTTGAACCCAGGTCCCCTGGCTCTGAGTGTAGCCCTGAAGCTCCCCCAGAGAGCTGTGCTTTGCAGTCAGCCAGCCAGGCTCCCACGTGCACAGTGGCAGCCAATAAATCATTTCCCACTTCTTTTGGTGGAAGTCACTCAGCTAGGGAGTGGCACAGCCATGACTGACACCTGTCCCAGGAGTCCCAGGGGGCTGCTTGCAATAGAAGAGATTCATTTGGTGCACACCTGCCATGGCGTCAGTCCTTGCCACACGCCCTCATTCCCACCTCCCTAGGACGTCCTGGGCCACTGGTACACCCCTGAAGGCGGCGCTGTAGCCCTGACCAGCTTTGGGATTTGACTTTGCAGCTATTTCAGGTTGAATCTGTCTCTATGGAGACGACAGCGCTCTGAGTCTCTGGGAACAGTCGATAGTTCTGAGGAGGGAGCTGCTATGGCAGCTGTGGGAGCCCTTTGGGGAGAAACTGTTGGCTAAGCACATGGTATTATTAGCTTCTCCACAGCCTCCTCTTGGGCATCATCAGACTCCAACCCTGGCGATGCTGCTCTCTCTAGACCCGCACAGCGTGGTTTCCTCCAGCTCCTGAGCTCCCCTAACGAGGCGAGAGGCACTTCCAGCTTGAAGTGTCCAGAACCAGGGGCTGAAGCTGGTTATCCAGCCCAAGGGTTCTTTACCTTGTCCCCCCAGGAACATGGCTACATGTTCCCACTCGTGGGAAACTGCCGGAAGCCTGGGAATCCTGGGTACTTTCCCAACTTCTGTGGTGGGGCCGCTCCATCTGACTGGGGAGTTCGTGGCCTCTTACTTCTTAGTAGTAAGGTTTATTTTCTGGAAGAAAATAGGCCAAAAGGTTGAACATGTTCCATAGTTTTCTGGAGTGGAGTCTCAGAGGGCATGGTTTGGCTCAGGAGTCGGAGGAAAGGAGTCTGGCCTCCTGCTCCTACTGTGCGGTTCCCCTGAGAACCAGAGGCCCGGAGCCCTTGGGAGGGGCAGAGCAGTAGGCAGCAGCTTCAAAACAGCAGAGAGCCCAGCCAGTGTAGCTTAGTGGTTGAGCACTAGCCTATGAACCAGGAGGTCAGAGTTTAATTCTAGGTCAGGGCACATGGCCAGGTTGGGGGCTCCATCCGCATTGGGGGGTAGGGGACTTACAGGAGGCAGCCGATGAATAATTCTGTCATCGATGCTTCTATCTCTCTCTCCCTCTGCCTTCCTCTCTGAAGTCAATAAAGATATCTAAAAACCACCACCACTGCCACCACCCAGGAGAGAGCTTACATCCCAGCCATGACCAGCTGCAGGGCCCTTGCTCCCTGGAGCCATCAGTCACTTTTGCTGGATCACAGTGGTCATCGGGTGAGTTTAATTTTTGGAAGAACAGCAACAAAAGGATGACTTGGTTAAAAGAAAGACCTTACTAAGAAAGAGTGAAGGCTCTGTGGTTGCCTCTAGAAGCTGAGGGGAGTGGGAGTGGGGAGTGCACAGTGACCTGCCCGTGACTATGAACCCTGACGCTGCAGCCTGCAGTCAGCCAAGGAGGAACTGAGTCTGACCCACCAGCCACTGACCCTCACAGTTCATAGGGAAAGAGCTTATGCTACCTGGGAAGACTCAACTTCCACTAAAGGAAGATAATCTGGGAATAAACCGTGATGGGAGGAAGAAATGAGGAGTGAAGGCAGTAACTGACAGGACAGCTTTCCTTGTGAGTTATTTTGAAAGGCTAGAATTTTTATCTTACCTGCATGCCTGCGAAAAGAGGGATAAACTGGATGATTTGCAAAAGTCCCTCCTTCTGAAGACTAGAAAAACCCAGGCCATCCCCTAAGAGTGCTTATGTGGGTGGGTTGAGGGGATAGGGGCCCCAGCTGTCTGCCATCCACACATCCGGCCACTAGGCGTCTCTGCTGATCCACCAACTCAGAGAGGCTCCCCAAAGACTCCCAGGCCTCCAGGAGGGCGGGTGTGTCTCAGACTTGCCAGGGCTGGGGTGGGGAGATGGTTCACGGTCTAGCCTCTCCTCTGACTCTAATGCTTCCTGCGGCCAGATGCACTCGACTAGCGGCCTCCAACCAGTGGTCCCTGAGGCCTGAAAGGTTGGCGACAGCTGCACTGGACGGATGGCACAGTGCTTTTTTCTTACACAGGTGTGTCATTTCCCTAGTTTGGTTGCAGGTTTTTTTGTGGGTGTTCTTGTTGTTATTGTTGCAGGTTTTTTTGAGGGAAAGAGGGGTCTATTTTGAATTCCCCCAAACTGCCTAGGTTGGGCACATGGTAGATGCTCAGTTAATAGGTGGCCTGCCTGGGCTTTGGCCTGAGATAGGGTGGGTGCCTTAGCGGGTGGCAAGGTTGCCACTGTCCCCCAAACACCCGTTCCTGGCAGTGTCCCTTCATTCTGGCAGCACCAACGTCCTGTCTTAAGCCCCAAAAAGCTGGGTTCCCAAACTCATGTGATTGGGAAGCCAATCACATGTAAAGAGCCACCTAATCCTGTTCTTATTCCACTGCTGTGGGGGTTTTAGTCTCAAGGAAAGGGACTCTGGCCTGTGGGGACATGGAACAGCTGCAGCTCTTAAGGAACATTCCTTCGCAGAAGGAGGCCTGCTCAGGTTTCACTGGACTGGCTGGAGGGGCCACCTTCCAGGTCCCAGCCCCCTGGGCTGGAGAGATGAGGTAGGGACTGGCAGGAGGGATAGCTAGCTTTAATACCTAAGGCAGGATTTAGGCAGGGTAACTCCCAGAACTCGATTTCCTGTCACTTTTGTGCCCCATTTTCATCTCCACCACCCCCTCCCATGGGAAAGACTCGCTGGCCCCACCCGTAGGGTGCTTGGCCACTGGGCAGAACTTCGGGACCTGGCTGAGGTGACTGCCCCACCCCCCTGGCCTCCTGCTAATCTTGCAAATGCGAATTCCTCGTGTAGGTCAATAGGCAAGACTACCTTTCCCAAGGAGGGATGCACTGTTAGGCCCCTGTTTTCTTAGGGACTCACACAGCTGGAGTGCATGTGGTCGACCAAGCCCAGAATCTCAGTATTCTGTTCACTTTGTACCTTCCTTCTCCCTACTTTCAATAGATTAGCAAATCCAAATTCTTGCTTCCTAACTGGGTTCTTTCCCTCTAGTCTCAAAATCCCTGAGCTACAGCTAAGCAGGGTGGCGCCTTCCTATGCAGGCCCCAGGGCCCTTGGTGCTCCTTTCTATGTGCCACAAAAACGTAAAAGGACTTATTATAAGGAGAACATCGACCTGGAGTGCCCCATCCCACACTCTGCTGCTTATCAGGTGTGTGACCTTGAGCCAATGTCCTAACTTCCCTGAGCTCCCCTTTCCTTGGGTGCAGCATGGAGAAAATAATGTGCACCTCGGAGCCTCTGTGTGAGGAATAAAGAAGATAATACATGTAGGGCCTGGCACACAGGTAATAGCTGACGTTCTCCCCTTTGTCTGCCAGGTCTTCTTGGAGCAACACAAGAGGTGGCTGGATACTCAATGTGTCTCCATCATGTCTCCGAACCTTACCCCATTGCCTACACGCTCCTCTACCTTTAAAGTCTTTGGTAATTGTGTTAGTGTAGGTAGATAGATATTAATAAAGAAAGGGAGCAAAGAGAATCAGACTTTGAGCATATTAATGAGGGAGCTGAATCAAATCTTGGGCCTGCTTCTGGAGGAAGCTACAGCATTCATAGGCTCTTTCACACTCCTCTGCCCTCGGGACTTAATCTTTGGGTAATTCCTGAGCAATCCCCTAACCAGCAGGAAGAGTCTACCCCAGGGGAACTGCCAGCCAGGTACTGGATTTTGGGGGAAGGAGGACAAATTCCTCTGTCAGGAGCATGCCCAGAAGCCAAGATGGCCCAAGGCAAGGTCCTTCTACCTTAAGGCAGGTGCAGTAGAAGCTAAGATGGGACTATAAAGGGGAGGAGCCTAGTCTGGGAAAAGGATCGGATTGGATAAGGGACAAAAATCCCCAGAAGATCTAGGAAATGAATTAGTTAGTGGGGGAGGACCCATAAGAAGCCCCCGAAAGATTGGGAAGTTGACTGGTTGTTTGAAAGGATGCCTAGTCCTTTCCAAGCCGGAGATAATGTAATCCAAGCTTAAGAACCCTTTCCCAAACCCCATTCCCCCAAAAAACAGGCTCTCACCCCATTTGTTCCTGCTTTCTCTCTCCATAGCAGCCATGCAGCCCTAGCAGCTGCCAGTGGCCACCGTGCCGATCCAAGCACAGGCTCCAGGCATGAGCCTGAGTGTAGCAATGCAGCGCCTATCTGAGCGCAGGCGGGAACAGAGACTAAGGCAGCTGGACGGGGTCAAAGACTGCACTGAACTAAGCCTTGACATGGGCTGAACCGATGGCACAGAATTTTGGACCGTGGCCTTTCTTCTGGGCTTGATGAAGACAAGGCTGGACTTTTCCCTCAGCGGGACAGACAGAGATGAAGTCATGCAGGGAAGCTTTCCATTTCCATCCCAATAAATCTCTCACCACAGCACCTCAACCTCTCATGCCTGGGTCCCCAGAAACGCTTGTCTCAGGGCTCTGTCAAAGGACCCCATTTTCACTTCCAACAAGTAGACATCATTATTAGCTTCCTGCAGCCCTTTTTCTATCCCTGGAACTCAGAAGGTTTGGTAGGTGACTGAATAGATGCCTGATGCATGAACGGCTGCTCCTCCTCACCATGGATTCTAAAAGGTTGTTTTAGTTCCTTACCTTCTCCCAGCTTCTCTCTAGCCAGGAGCACTCCCCTTTAGAGATCCCTGAGAGTCTACTGACCCTCACTCCTCCCCGCTAAAAAGCCTGAAATACTTCCTCCCCCAAGAAGTCTTCCCAAATCCAGCGACTCTACAACATCTCCAATCACAGTGGGCCAAACCTTCCTGCTGCCTGTCTAACCCACTGGCTATGAGGGTGGGCAGGTTGGGCCTGGGCTTTCCCTGGGGGAGGAAGAAGGATGCTGAGTGGTGACTGGGCAACCTCAGGCCACACACGTGGTTTGCTCAATTTAGACCCTGTTCTGCAGCTCCTCTATGGCAGCTCCTTTCCCGCCCTTCCCCTGGACTCCCTTGACCCTGAGCCTTCCACGGCTCACGTAGGCTAGCTCTTCAGATGTGACTCATAGTCCCTCTTACTGGCCTAGTTTGGTGCGTACAGTAAGTGCCCTGCAAATGCTTGGCAACTAAATGAGAACCATGGCTCAGCCGGGTTTATCATGGCATAGAGCTGAGATTTCAATCTCCATGGAGACAGAGGAATGGATTTCAGGTCCAATTAATACCTGAGCGAGGTGGGAGTTAGGTTCTCTCCAGTGGATGGTGGAGCTTGTGTCATCTAAGATAAGAGAACCCTGAGTCAGAGTCTAATATGAGCCTTCCTGCTGAGGATGCTGCCCCTGTAAGAAGCCTGGGCTGAGGAGCCTGGACACCTAATGTCAGGCACAAGCGGTGCAGGATGGCTTCCCAGGGATGAGGAGAGAGTCCCTGAAACTTTCTGTTCGGCAGCTCGGTAGAAGCAGTCTCCCTCACTCCTCATTTCTGTTTTACCCCCAAAGAGAAAACTCACCAACCAGGGAACATGCCCTGACCCCACAGAGCTAGATGGGGGCACAGTTTGATATCGAGGAGATGGTGAGGGGGACACATTTGGATTAAAGAACATCTACTTTGCAACACAAGGCTGAGTGATTAGCATGTGGGGAAAACCATGAGCCAGCAGTGTGCAACAAACCTGGCAGGCTTCAGGGATGTTGATCCCCAGGATCATGTTCCGGAGGGAGAGAGCCCTCCAGGCCAGGCTGGCACTCAATGGCTAGTTCGGGGTTGGGGGATTAAGATAGAACCATGATGAATGTGTACACACATGCTTGCACACTCACATGCGTGCACACACATGCATACACGCATACACTCGTTTTCTCATCTCTGTACTGGCTCCTGTGCATTTCTCTCAAGGATGCCTCCTCTACGGGAAAGTCTCTTGGGAGCCTGGGTCGCTCCTTCCTTGGAAGGTCCACACTAGCCATAGCCTACTCAGCGAGACAATGATGGGAGCCTGATCAGGGATGTGGATGGGGACAGCACATGGTCCCACTCTCCATATACCTCGGACTTCGCACTGACCCACATCCTTCATCTCAGATCGCTGCTGGTCCTCCTGCATATTTTCTGCCTCTGCCTTTCATCACCTCACTTCCCTCTCCAGGTCTGAGTCTCTTCCCTTTTCCGCCAATCCTTACCATTCCTCTAATCCTTCCATTCCTCCATTCCTTCCCATTCCTCTAATTCCTCCAATCTCTTCATTCCTCCATTCCTTCCCATTCCTCTAATTCCTCCAATCCTTCCATTCTTCCATTCCTTCCCATTCCTCTAATTCCTCCATTCCTTCCCATTCCTCTAATTCCTCCAATCCTTCCCATTCCTCTAATTCCTTCCCATTCCTCTAATTCCTCTAATCCTTCCCATTCCTCTAATTCCTTCCCATTTCTCTAATTCCTTCCCATTCCTCTAATTCCTCCAATCCTTCCCATTCCTCCAAGCCTTTCTCTACCTCCCTCTTGAACAAGACCCTCGACATCTGTCTTTCTTTCCCTTTCCCTTTCTTCTATTTCTCTTTTCTCCTCTGGCTTTCTCTTGCTATCTTTCTCATCATATTACTCCTTTTGACAGATATTTACTGGCTGCCTCTCATGCACAAGGCCCCGTGATAGCGGCTGCTGGGCATAGGCTATAAAAATAATATATAAAATACCGTCTCTACTCAAACCCTGGTTGTGGTCTAGGAGAGAAAAATGAGGCGTAGGCACGTGATTCTGATATAGAGTCACACGTGCTATTTACCACACAAATGGCCCCCAAGTGCTCCAGCGATTAGTTGGGAGAAAAAAGTCCATTCTGGGTAGAGTCCCAGGGAGGCTCCCCTGGGAGGGCAGCCCGTCGCCGCCCTTGGGGAAGAGCTGGATTTGGTCCTGCAGAGATGTGGGGTGGCACCAAACAGATAAGTGTGTATGTGTGTGACTGTGTGCATGCATGATCATTTGTATAAATGCATGCATGCGCATGTACATACCTGTGATTGGGTGTGCGAGCATGTGTGAGTGCATGTGTGCAAATGCATGTGTGTGACTGTGTGTGTGCTTGTGTGGGGGAGGCTGAGGACAGCCAGAGCAGGCTGGAGAGCAGGGTAGAAAGCCCTGGCAGCAGCCTGTGTGCAATCACCTTATTTCCCACTGGAGCCTGGACTAAGCAGGTGGTGCTGCAGAGGAAACGAAAGGCCAAGTTTGGGCAATGCCTCGCGGAGTGTCTTTTCCTCTCCTTGCTTTTGCTTTTGCCTTTGCTTTTGCCGACTGTCTGATTTCTTTCTGAGTGGGTCAGAGCCTTTCTGCAGTGGCCGCCTCAGGGCCCGCTTCATGGCCGGCAGAGATCTGATTAGGGTCATGATAGGAATCAAAGTGCTTTCCTCTCTCCTTGGATCTCAGAGGCACTGAATGCGGGGACCCCAGGGCCTGGCTTCACAGCCAGCATCTGAGACCTCGCCCATCCAGAGCCCACTGCGTCTCTGCCAGCTCCACAGTGACCCTGCTGCCCAGACCCACATGTCAGCCTCAGAACCCCAACCCTGAGGGGTTGTTGTGACTGCCCAGCCCCCTGGCCTCCTTCTGTCCCCACTGTCCTGGTGCACCCCCAACACCAGAGCTCGGGGTAGAGTTGGGAGGGCCCAGGAGGGGAAACCCAGCACCTCTCTAAAGACCTGATTATTTCCAAAGACTGGTGCTAATTTTCTGATATGATCCTCACATCTCTGTGAGGCACTAAACCCTCATTACTTTTCCTGACCGATGCATTCTAATTAGATCAACACTTAAAAAAAATTCACAATAGCCACAGGATGGCTTTCCATCTCATTAACTCCTCACTTATTATTTTCATGAAAATTACTGATAAAAATGTGCATCTCCATTTGGTGAGGCCTCACAGCCTCCTCGGCGCCTATCTTGCATCTCTCCCGTCACCCGGGCTGTGCAGCGTCGCCATGGTAACCCACAATAATAGAAACTAATAAATTACAAACGAGATGCTCGTTGAGCAATTATTGTCCTCTTTTATGCAAGTTTCTTGCTAATTTTGATCATAAGGGAAAGTACAATAAGACTCTGAAGGAATGAGTCTATTTCAAGAGAATATTAGCAAGCAGAAGTCTGGGCGGCTGTTTTCAGATCTGTAATAAAGTGATTTGGTGATTTCAAGCAATGGGAAGAGGAAATAAACTTCTTGCCTCATGTCCCGTGCACTGTCGTGTCCCACAGAGATCCCACGGGGGTGGGTTGGATGTGATACTTGTTGTCAAAATGTGCAAGGCATGCTGGCCTGTCCCTTCTCCTGCCTCTACCAACTTCGATTGTATATATTGGTCCTTAAAACTTAAAGATTGAAAATGGCACCTTTCTTAGGCACTTTTCCCAGCTCCTCTCACTATTCATCCTCTTTCCCCCCCACCAATCACTCTTGGATGTTTTACCTACGTCCCCAGGCCTGAGTGTCTTATGAGCAGAGGCCACTGTAAACCTCCTGGGCACCCTCCCCTGGCTCTGTCCTGGACTCGGGACCTCGGTGGGAGAGGAAGAAATCAGGAAGCCTAGGGCTTGTGTGGGTACCGGTGAGTATGAGGGAAAGGGTTCACCAGGCAGCGTTCATAGTGTGTAGGTTCTGGGAGAATATTCTGCCCATTCTCACCCTGAACACACAACTGCCGTTTCCATATTGCCCAGTTCCTAGGAGGAAGGTGGCAGGTGACCCCTGAGAAACGGTGACTTGAGGTGACATTTACAGCGGCCCTGAACCTTAGGGGGACAGATGGACCTGGGAAGGGTGAGCAAGTAAATAAAGATCAGGGAGAAACGCCTCAGGGGAAGCAGTTCCTAGGTGGGCAGGATTCAGGACCACTTCCCCGAACACCCCTCCCAGGAAATCAGGAGCTCAGTGAGCCTTCTAGGGAAGTCCATGGGCTGGGCCGGGCCCTTTACCACCTCTGTCCCTGCCTCAAGCTCCAGGAAAGCATTCCATCTACTTAACTCTTGTGCTAATTTCTCAGCCGAGATACCAGGAATAACAATCACATTGTCCCTCTCAGCTCTGGTCACCTTCTAGGCAGCACTACTGCCCTGTCGTGGTGAGCACTGGACAGAAAGGGACTGTGGTGCTTGATGAACAGGAGGAAGAGTTGACCAGAGGTGAAGCCTCCTGGAGAAAGGATCCAATGAGTCTAATCCATTGTCCTATGTCACCAGGACCTTCGGATATTCCTCCACCTGGCTTTTCCTAAGGCCTAGGAGGTAGAACCCCTCTCTATGGTTACCTGTGAGTGAAGATTTATGGAGGGCTGGTTGGGGGAGTAGGGCCCCCCGAGATCATTCCTGAGCAGGTTGTCGCTGTGCATCTTGGTTTTGAGGCAGGTGATGTAACGGTTACAAAAGTCCTTGCAGAGTTCATTGACTTTCTCCAACTCCAGCAGGTGGATTCTCAGGACCTGGATTGCCTTCACCATCTGCGGGGAGGGAGGAGAGGTGAGCCCAGGGTTTATATCACATCCCCTTCCTGCCTTGACCCCCAAGCCCCAGGCACCCCAGGGGACAGGAGCCCATGCCCTGCCCCAGGTATATGCTTTCTCATCCACGTGGTTTGAATTCTCATGACCTTCTGCCGATTGCTTGCTGCCTTGAGCCCAATGTTGTCACAGCTGCTCTTGGGCAGTGGTAGTATTCTGAGAGCAGTACTGGCCTTAAAGGTAGAAGACCAGGACCCCAAACCCCAGGCCTGACATTTATGATCTGTTTGGCCTTGGGCAATTACTTAAGCAATCTGTGGCTTACTGTCTGACAAATAGGGATAAAGACATCCTCCCTAGCAACTGTGCAGGTTGGTTAAGAGGTTCCTATGAGTGGATGCACAAGCTGCAAAGAGTGAAGCCTGAATGAACGAGAGGAAGATGAGATTAGAGTTCCTTGCAAGTGCCTCAGGGATCAGGGACTGTCTATTCTTATATAAACCTGCTGAGTGCATCATGTGACACAGGTCACCTTGCAGATGCTCATTGATCCTCGCTGACTGAATGACTTAGGCCTTGGAAAACCTAACTGGGGTGGCCTTTTCCGTGACCTTTGGGTTGGATGTGTACCTGTCACCTTTTCAAGTGGACAATCCTAACCTTTTCATGGCAAGAAGCTATTTCTCAATAGAAGTTTTTCTCTTTA
The DNA here is from genome assembly GCA_004026665.1 of Murina feae. Classification (NCBI taxonomy): domain Eukaryota; kingdom Metazoa; phylum Chordata; class Mammalia; order Chiroptera; family Vespertilionidae; genus Murina; species Murina feae. Next base: position 41,989 of record PVJC01011093.1, read on the forward strand.
TCATTACTAAAAAGAGAAAGTGTGCGGGATGTATGGAAAATAGAGGATGGAAAACAACAACAAAAATGGCCCTTGATCGGAGAAACAAGATGGCAGCATAGGGTAGACACCGCATATGCAGCTGTGAACAACTATTTCAGAAAAACCACGAAAAGAACACACGGACACCGCTCGCACCCGCAGGACGGCTGGCTGAGTGAAAATCCTACAACCAGAGAAGAGTCTGAGACTCAGAGCAGCAGCGGAAGCAAAGTACAGAGGTACGGAGGCGCGCGCACGGGCTCGGGGAAGGGC
>PVJC01011094.1:0-34811 GCA_004026665.1 Murina feae
GTTCTCTTGTTTCTGATCCTTGGACATGTTTGCTTCCTTTTACACCATGTTTTTGTCTTTTTAGTTGTCTGGGCTCTAATTTTATCTATCTCTGCTAGGTGTTTGAATTTGAGAGGGTTGTTATCCTGACCAGAAATGTCTCATTGATTCTGAAGCTTCATGAAATACAGATATTAATAATTAGCTCACTAAAAGTTAAAAATGCTGATAAACTCAAGTTGAAGGATAATGATTACCTCAGAGGACTATGCGAAGGGAATGGGTTTGGGAATAGACACCAAAGTATACAAAGGCATTTCTAACATTCTATTTCTTTTTTTGTTTTTATGTAGACTAAACAAATTTCTTTAATCAAAAACCTGCCACCTTTTGGTGTATGAGATGACATTTCAACCAACTGAACCACACGAGCCAGGGCTGTAACAGATATTTCCTGAGCTAGGTGGTAGGAAGGCAGATGTTTTATTATTATTAAACTGCACAAAAATTTATCTTTTATGCATGGAATATTTCATAATATTTTAAATTATGTCCACATTGCTATTATGAAAGTAAATGAAGTAACCTATGTAGGTGCTTTGTAAAGAATCAAAACAAGGAGCAGATACTTCTCCAGGCAAAGCAGGCATGAGCTGGAACACAGACCCAACCTTTGAATGACGTTTTATTTCTACAAGAAATGGGGCAATAAGTTAAGGGGCTCTTTACATGGAGGCTCCATGAGGAAAGCAGAGCAGTGAGCCTGAGTGCTCCCTTCTCTCTCTGCTCCTGGCTCAGGTTGTCCAAATCTGAGTCACCTGCCCAGGCTCTGGACAATGGTGATGCAGCCGTGGGAGCTGGTGCAGCGCTGCAGGGATGGCTGGGCCTCCACCTGCCCACTGCTGGGGTCAAAGGTGAAGACCCTGTCGGTGCTTTCCCCACGATCATCCCGCCCACCAGTGATGTGGACCTTCCCATCACACACAGTCACGCCACAGCTCTCCTGGGTGTACAAATAGAAAGACAGTCAGCTACGGGGTCCAGCCTGGGGCTCACTTTGTCCCTAGCTGGCCAGGCCAGACAACAAAACCTTGACCCACAGAATGTGAGCATTCAGTGTGGATGTTAGACCAGAAATTGGATGGAAGGCAGAAAGCTCTGGCTGGACCCTTACTAAATGAATATTGGACAAGTCACTTAACCTCTCTGGGTCTCAGTTTCTTTATCTGCAAAGTGAGAACACTTGTACCTTCCTCATGGAAAGTATTTTACATAGTGCCTGAAGCACAGGAAGCACTCCAGTAACAATAATAATTAACACCATCACCATCTTAGGATCTTAAACTTAGAGAAGCCAGAAGTCTCAAGCTCTTAGGATCACTAAAGGTCATAACTGGCAGGGACTACCAGTGTAACCACACCCCTATATAGTCTCTGGAGTTTGAGGAGGTGATAAAAGGTGGGAGAGGCAAGGTATACAGGGGTCAGGGCATCCATCCAGGGACTGGGCCTCCCTTCTCTGATATCACTGGGGCAGGGGAACTTAGCAAGTTCATTCTCCATACTCCCCCCTCCCATCTCTTCAGTAGGCTACCAGCTAGTGGCCTTCAGGACAAGAGAGTGTAAGGTCATTTAGACCAAATTTCCCATCCAAGGCTACAGCACTTGGGACTGGGATTCCAGGCTCATTTGTGAAATGCAAGGCTGATTTCCCTTGTGAGGGCAAGGCTAGAGAACCATGTAGAACCACCTAGCATGGAATCAGACACAAGACTCACTATCTCTAAGATCCACATCCTTAGAAGTGGTCTTCCCTCTCCTCAAGGAACCAGAGTTAGGGCCATGCCTAGGACCCTCCACTTACCACAGGGCTGGGGAGGACAGCTGCCTCCCCCCAAACATCTGTCCCAGGCTTGTAGATGTAGATTTTGCGCATGAGGCCCCCCACCACATAGATGGTGTCCTCGAGGGAGACAGCCTCAAGACATCGCTGAGAGAAGGGTGCTGGTGACTGCAGGCTCCACCTGTCCTCTTTGGGGTCAAAGCACTGCACCTGAAAGGCAGGAGGTTTGGCAGTGGTGAAGCTTCACCCCGCAACTGCCCTGCTGCCCATGCACTCCTACTTCTCTCCATCAGGGGAACTCATTCAGCACAATATTTGCTTCAGCTAGTGTCTGGGAGGGTAGAGAAAACCCATTATCCCTGCCCTCAAGTCTAGTTCCACCTTCTTTCTCCTACCGCTGGACTCCATGTTGAAAACATCTTCATCTTTCAAGATCCAAGGAGAGGTCTCCGTTCCAGGACATGGAGATGCTGCCTGCATTAATGCTATGGAAGTCCTCAGAGCAGGTCCCCATGGAGATGTGTTCCTGGCTGCATACACTCAGTCAGTCCTCATCCCTCTTCCTGGTGCTATGAGGTCATGACAAGATTCCAGCTGGGGTGTCTTGCAGCTCATTATTGCAGCTGTCCACATGCCTCCCAGTCCTACAGGTGTTTAAAACACCTTTCACAGTTTGAGGATTCGTACTGTACCTGCCTGCTTACCTTTACTCCGTTTCAGTTGTTTCTTTGGAGACCCCCAGAAGGCCTACAACAAGTCAGTGCTGCATGAGAGGGTCCTGGGAACTAAATGGGCAGTCCACCCAGCCCCGGAAGGTGCTGGGAAATGGGGTCAGGGGATAAGGAAAGACGAGAGATCCTAGTTTGGGAAGATTCAAATCCCAGACCACAAGCCTGTGAGGCCATCTGGGGAAGGAGAGTTGCCATTATAAAGATTAATTTTTATTCACAAAAAACTGAATGAGTTTAGTAGACTGTAGTTCACCTCCCGGTGGCCTATTCTACAGTCACTGACATGATGGCTTAGACGAGTTGCTAAGCATGTGGAAAGTGCATTCTGCTTTTTATTCTTACATGAAGAATTAAAAGCAGAAGGCGAAATATTACTAACAGTAAGAACACACCAGCCAGTGTGGCTTAGTGGTTGAGTATTGATCCATAAACCAAGAGGCCACTGGTTCAATTCCTAGTCGGAGTACATGCCAGGTTGTGGGCTCAATCCCGTCAGGTGCATGCATGCAGGAGACAGCCAATCGAAGATTCTCATCAATGTTTCTTTCTATCCCTCTCTCTCCCTGTCTAAAGTCAGTAATTTAAAAAAAACCCACGACAGTAAGAAGGCAAAACTAAGACAGAAAGTCAAAAGTCAATTTAGAGGAAGCCGGGAGGTAATGCACCATAATGTTAAGTAGTAGTTACTATCCTTAGGTGAGGGATTTTTTTTTCCTGTTTCCGGTTTTCTAAGTTTTCAATAACGAGTGTATTATATTTTTGAATGGTGCAAAACTTCTTTTTAAAAAATATGTGTTTATTGGTTTCAGAGAGAGAGGCTGGGAGAGGGAGATAGAAACATCTATGATGAGAGAGAACCATCGATTTGCTGCCTCCTGCATGCTCCCCACTGGAGATCAAGCTCACAATCCAGGCATGTGCCCTGATTGGGAATCGAACTGCGACCTCCTGGCTCATAGGTCAATGCTCAACCACTGAGCCACATCAGATAAGCTGGCAGAAAAACATTTTAATTAATCCCACTCTTGCCCTCACTTAATTTTTTAAAATCCTCACCCAAGGATATGTTTGTTTATTTTAGAGAGAGAAGAGGAAGGAAGATAGAAATCTTGAGCTTGTTTCTTCTGTAGGTGCCCAGACCAGGAATCGAACCTGCTACCTTTTTGGTGTGTGGGAGGGCCCTCCAACTAATAGGCACCTGGCCAAGCACCCTCACTTTTTTAATCTATAAAACCATATGGCATCAAGCAGCCCAAACATTGAGGCCTAGCTGTGCTGCTGACCCAGTGTGTGAACTCAAAACATAGCTTACTCCTCAGGGCAGTTGATGGGATTAAGTAAGAAAATAGATGAGGACCAGAAAGTGCCAACTCAATGCCAACACATAGCAGGCCTCCAGTATCCTATCCACACCCACCTTATCTGTGCTGATGTTGTCCTGCCTGGCACCCCCAATCACGTAGAGTCGGCCAGCACAGGGCACCACTGCTGCTGAGCTCACAGCCTCCAGGAGCGGCTCCGCAGATTCCCACGTGTTGGAGAAGGGGTCATAGCGCTCCACACTACGCAGGCGTTGCAGTCCATCAAAGCCACCCACCACGAACAGCTAGGTATGAGGACAAGGGGGTTCCCCCCATTGGAGTCAGGGCTGGCCCCGCCTATGTGCCAGAAGCTCTCCCACCCCAGCAAAAGGGCCCCGGCGAATCCCCATGCTACCACCACCCAGTGACTGAACTTCTTTTAGCAGATTTCCTCTCACTCACTGGGGATAATGAGATCCATCTCTAGAATGGGTCCTGAATGTAGAATTGATCTGTAAAATACTCGACACCAAGCTAATGCTTAAATAATAGCTGGTAATTAAAGGTTTACTGCCTTAAGTGATTCTGAGAAGCACTTTTATTTGCATTTCTGAGTTGGAGATGTAGCTTACAAAGATAACTGGCAGTGTGTGAGTCTGTGTGTGAGTGTGTGTGTGTTGGTCTTAAGTGGCAGAGTCAAGATTCAAACCTAGGCTATTTGGCCCCACAGCCCACACCCTAGAACCTAGACTATGCTATTATAGTAATTACTATTGGCGTTAATATTTTGATGTGACTTTGAGCAAGTCTCTTTCTTTTTTGAGACTTCAGAGCCCTTACAGAGAGAGAGGGTCTCAGAGAGGGCTTTCTCTAAGGACATCTATAGATCTATACCCTGGGCTCCAGGGGCAGCTGCTGCTGCATGTCCCTACCTGTCCGTGCAAGACCGCCATCTTGTGCCTCCACCTGCCCTTGTGCAATGAGGCCACCTTGATCCAGGTGTGAAGATGGGAGCTAAACATCCACACATCATGGCTGTTGATGTGGCCTCCTGGGGAGAGAGAAGCAACTATTGCCCCTAGATCGAAAGGAAGAGTTAAGGGTAGACATCAAGAAGGACTTTTTCCTGAGCTGGTGTGACTCAGACAGTGTGCTATGAATGAATGGTGGCAGAGTCTGAGGACAACAGGCATAGACTTTTGAGGCGAGAGGCCTGAGAGATTCAGGGAGAAGGAACTAATCTTCACTCGGTACATTGTGGTGGTGTGCCAGGCTCTGTGCCCAGGGGAGCAAAGGGGGGCACTTAGACGTCTCCTGAAGGTACCCAGGGCAAGAATCAGGAGTACACGGGCAGAGAAAGCAGAGCCTGCACTGCATGGGGAGGGGTAGAGGATGACACGGGTTTCTGTCTCACTTTTCTGCCGTCACTGCATGGCTTCATGTCTGTTTCATCCCTCCATGAGGTGTTGGGATTACTACCTAGTTTACAGACAGGAAACTCCGATGACGTGTAAGAGGCCAGGAATGACTTGCTGAAAATCACTGATCCAAACCAGAGCTTCCAGCTCCCAAGCCCAACATTGGTATCAGTGAAGGACACCGCACACTCCATGGGGCCAGGCACTGGGGGTGCAGGCTGTGGACTCTTCCTGCCTGGCTAGCATGGGGTTCCTGACCAGGGACTCACCTCTTAGCAGTAGCTTCCCCAGGGGCAATTCCGCCTGCACCCCCTCAGCCTGAGCCACACCTCCGTTAGGTAGCCCTGGCCTCTGTATTTCCAGTGGCCTTGGATAAGCTGTCCAGTGATAAAGTGTGGCCCAGATGGTGTCTGAGGCTTCCGCCTCATTCTTCTGCTCCTTATCCTTCCCAGCCACCATAGCTCCTACAACATCAAGTGCAGTCTACCTAGGCCTGGAGTCAGAGTCTCCCTGATCTGACTCCAGACTCCCATTCCTCCCTCACCTACAATGGCTTCCCCTCCTCTCCCAGGTACACTCAGCCTGCACTTCAGAGCCCTGAGTGCCGGGGGTTCCTTTCTGCACGTGTCTGCCTTCATGCCGCTGCCTGTGCTGTTGCCTCCAAGTCAGGCCAGATTCCATGAGCAGGATTCCAGCTCATCTGGGGTCTCTGAGAGTTCCCATCCAATTCAGCCTGGTCATAAAGGGAAGTCCATTTCCCCCTCTCCAGGGTACATCAGGGTAGCAGGGACTGTGTTTTTTTCTCTGAGTCTCCAGGGCCTGAATCTCAGGAAAGGCATAGTCTGTTGGTATCAACGCTCTTCCTAGCTTTGTCAATTTTGTGACAGGGAAATTCTTAAGCTCTCTGAGCCTGTTTTCTCATCATGAAATGGAGCTGCAGAGAGAATTAATTAATGTAAGCCTCTTCATTCGTGGCACATAGTAGCTAATAAAAAGAAGTGGTTAATATGAGTTGAAGCTGACTTTACTGAATAAAGGGTGGAGTCACACCAGTGATGGGCTGTGCGGGACTACATACCATTTCAGCCAAAACTAGGTTATCAGGAAAAATCCCACCCCACTGCCCAGGTTGGCGGGGAAAACCAAGGGGCAGGGCTCAGGAGCCATGAGCCAGTCCTGCAGGGCTCCCAGCGTGGCCCTGCTCTCACCTGAGACATAGATGTCATTGCGGAGAGTACAGGCAGCGAACTCTGAGCGCATGTAGCCAGGCAGGCTGGGCAGTGGGGTCCAGCGCTGGCTTTCTGGGTGGTAGGCGTCGGCGAAGGGCAACCTCATAAGCCCCTTGCGGTCACAACCGCCAATGACCACAATCACTTCAGCTATGTCCATGAATCTGGCATGGGGATAAGCTCAATATCCATTGATCCGTGCCCAAGTTTCAGCCCTCTCACCCTCTCACTGACCACACTGTAGAGTCCTCCTGCCCTTCCTTGTCCTTCTGTCCCTCACCTAATCCCCATGCTAGACTCTGTCACTTCCAACCTTCCCTCTGGCTATTGATGGGACAAGGGTCACTAATCCTTATCTCATTCCACTGACCTCTAAGTTACGGAAAAAGAATCTTTACAAAGCCACTACCTTACCTGGCTTATTCTTTATGACAGTTCTAGTAGGCAGGGACTATTACTCCTTTTACAGAGGAGGAAACAGGCTAAAACGCTTAGCTTTGCCCGAAGTCATGCAAGTCAGGTCTGTCTGATGCTAACCCATTCTCCTTACCCTTTCTGGTCTCCACTCCCTACTTCTGCTGCCTCCCTCCTGGAACATCTCCTAAACCCATATCTTAACCCCTGAACCAGGCTACATACCCTCTCAGCAAAGCGTTTTCCCCTCCCACTGACCCCTCAGACTCTGACCCCACCAGAATTCCCCAACTGTTTAATCATTGGTCTCCTACCTAATTCCTGTGTCAGATATTGAGCATCTTTGTACCAGGCCCTGTGCTTGGTGTTGGAAGTACAGTGGTAAGAGCGTGGACTTCTTGTCTTCTATTTTAGACGACTCGACCCTGTCTCCTGGCCTGGTGTTCCAGGCCCTGCCTACTTCTATCCCTTACTGGTCTGAGCTCCCAGAGCGTTTAGGGTGTTTTCCAATCACTCTTGAGTCCCAGGGACCCAGCACAAGACTTGCACAACGAGAGCACTCAGAATTATCGCTAGATGGGCAGGAGAAAAAGTACACCAGGTGTGAGGCCCCTGCATCTCTCTCCTCACTGGCTGTTGACTCTACAAGAGCAGAATGCCCCACACCAAGCCGATGGAACGTCTGTTGAATGAGTGAGTGAATTTCATGCCAGAGGCATGATTGAAGGATGAATTAAAGCATGACGGAGGAATGAGTGAGTGACTGAATGTTGGGGGCGGGGGTGGTACCTCCGTGGCCGCGTACGCAGCCCGCCGGCCTCTCGGCCCAGGATGAAGCAGGCCCGGGCCTCGAGCAGCAGGGGGCGGCACTCGCAGCAGGCCCGCAGCAGCTCGTCGGCCTCCACCTTCTCCAGGAAGTAGTCGGGCGCCAGCAGCGGCAGGCGCACGTGCTCCAGCAGGCGCCGCAGTTGCCCGCGTCGGGCCGGCGCGTCGTGACGCACCCAGCGCATGGCCGCCTCGAACACGGCCTCCTCGCGCGCCACGCACAGCGCTGGGTCCGCCAGCAGCGCGGCCACCTGCTCGGGCGCCAGCTCCAGGAAGTCAGCGCGGCGCACCACGTCTGCGAAGCCCTGGCGCCGCCCGCGGCCACAGCGCCCCGCCGGGGAGGGCGGCGAGACGACGGCGGCCCCGTGGCGCTGCGCCGGGCTGTGGGCTGCACGGAGGCCGCCCTGGAGGAAGCGCGCGCAGGCCTCGCGCAGGCCCACCACGCCCAGCCGCTCGGCCAGCTCCAGCACGGCGGCCGCCTCGTCCTCGGCGCGCCGCTGCCCGCCTGCACCGAACCAGTAGTCGAGCACCACCGCCAGCGCCGCCCTGGTCCGCCGGGCGCCTGGCCTCTCGGGCACCACGGCCTGACCGAGCTCTGGCTGCCCGCCTGGGAACAGGCTGCCGAGGTGGGCGCTGCCCGCGCCAGGCGCAGCTCGTTGGCACGGGAAGCCGTGTACGCCAGTGCGCGGCTCCATGTCGGTGAGGGTGCCGCTCCGGTAGGCGGTGAGGGTCTGCGGGACGCGCTGCGCGTGGCAAGACCCTGAGCAGGAAGCCTTGGCTCCTGGCTCTGACTCCTCCTGCAAGGGGCCCTCTGCCATCCTGCTGGGTTGAGGACAACATGAATAGTGAGGGAAAGTCCACCTGCCTGGGGCCAAATAGAGGGCAGGAGGCCCCTCGTCACAGATAGGCATGAAAGTAAGTGGAGTGCGTTCTTTCATTCATTCGCCTACTCTTCCTTCCACTCTCCCATCCAGATTCCTAATGGCTGGCTGCAAGGACCCAGCAGTCTCTGCCTACTTGAGGGGCTAGCTCCTGCCTTAGCTGTTGAACCTTCTCCTTCACTTACTCATTTAAGCCCAGTCGTCCTTCCTGCGCTTCCAATTCGCCAAGCTGTTTTGTGTTAGTATCGGTAGAACACAGCTGGCACACTTTCGTTTGGGGTAATTCGAGAAGGGTCTAATGAAGGGCTGGTTTCAAAAGTGTAGAAAGCATTTAGGGACTAACACAAGGGATGCAGGAGTGCCATGTGACTACCAACTCCAGAGAGTTCTTACCTCCCCCGAGGTGTGAAGGGCTGGGAACCTGTACAAAATATCCGTATAGGGAAGGGCCCCTGATGGGAGCTGTAGCCTTTGGCCAAGGAATTCAGGCTGCCCCACAGAGACCCAGTGTATGTGCAGGGGTATAACTCTACCTCCCTCTCCTCACCCCATTTTGTCTCCTGCCCATCTCCTGTAGGTGCCCCTTCCCCAGCACCATAGGATGGGGCCCACAGCAGGTGCTCAGTACCTGTGCAAGGTCGAGTGAACAAGTATGCATGCAGAACCTGTTCTCTGCCAGACAGGGAGCAAGGCAGTCATGGCTCCTGTACTCGGGAGCTCATAGCTTGGTGGTGGTGGTGGTGTTGGGGTTCCCACAGGAAGTACAGGATGTTAGGTTTTTCCAGGTGAAGGGAGGGAAGTGGTGGGAGAGTGTCTCCAGCTGAGAACACAGCCTGTGCAAAGGCCCAAGGGGAAGGATATACAAGGTTCAAGCCTGGGCCCACAGGGAAGTTCTGCTGTTGTGAGGGGAGCACTGTGAAGTAGGAACGGTTGGCTCTAAAGGACTGACCTGGGTTCTAATCCTGCCTCTGACACTGACTGTGTGACCTGTGCAAATTCCCTTCAGTTTCCTCATTTGAAATAAGATCGTAAATGCCCACCTCACAGGGCTGTTGTGACTTTATGACTCTTAAATAGAATGTATGAAAAGTGCTAGGTGCATAGTACAAACCCAGTGTTCTTTGCATTGCTTTTTGTTACTTACGAGGAAGGGGGCACGCTTAGTTGTGTTTTTTGGTATATAATTTCATTGGATCCTCACAACCCTGAAAAGTTTGTCTAGAGCCCCACCCTCTTTAAGTGTGTCATGTGGAGGCAAGCACATAGGGGGAACATACCTTTCGGAGGCGGAGGTTGCTGTGAGGATCAAAGGAGAGGTGTTTGTGAAAGCACCCCACAGACCGAAGGGCTGTATTGTGCCGTTCCTGATTTGGCCATTATGGACATACTGCCTCTGCTTGCACACCTCCAGGGACAGGGAGCTCACTCCTTTATGTAGTAACTTACTCCAGAGGAGCACAGCTCTGGCCAGTGCCCTTGCCTCTCCCTTAATTCTCCTGACCCCAGGTGCTCTCCCTCCTCGGAGACCGCTCTGCCCTGGAGATCAGATTTGCCCAGTGTCAGCCTGGCTTTCACGGCTCATGCCCAGGTCATACTAAGCGGTGGATCCCCTGCCTAAGATCATAGTAAATGAGCCCTGGCTGGTTTGGCTCAGTGGATAGAGCGTCGGCCTGCAGACTGAAGGGTCCCAGGTTCGATTCCAGTCAAGGGCATGTACCTTGGTTGCGGGCACATCCCTAGTAGGGGGTGTGCAGGAGGCAGCTGGTCGATGTTACTCTCTCATCGATGTTTCTAACTCTCTATCCCTCTCCTTTCCTCTCTGTAAAAAATCAATAAAATATATATATTTAAAAAAAGAAAAAAGAATCATAGTAAATGAGCTCTGTGGTGGGCAGGGTTCTGGGAAGTTAGCTTTGCCCACGTAGAGGGCCTGGGCCCTGCACCTGGCTCCAGACTCTGTATGCCTAGCAGCTCAGCCACATTTGCTAGAGTGTGGGTGTGTCCCAAGGGGCAGCACAGGAGCAGCTGAGGGAGGTGAGAGAGGTTATGAGAGTATGTTGCCCCCTTTCTGTTCTCGCTGAAATGAGAAAGCAGTCACACCTGAGGAGGGCTGATCCCTGCAGAGATGTCCTAGGGCAATAGGGCTGTTTGGGAGGGGCTCCCTCTCCTGGGAAGTGCACCCGTACTAACTCATTCCACAGCCCATCTGCTCTGGGCACTGTGGACGCACGGGGACCTCAGACACAGTTTCCACCCTGGGGATCCCCGTTCTGGGGGCCGAAGGGCGCCCGGTTGGAACCTTCTCCCATCCAGCTAAGAGTCTAGGCATCTCAAGCTATAGGTCCTGATGCAGGCTGAGGCACCCAGCCCCTAACAGTTGACACCCTGCCTCTTTTTCACGCCCACACCCACTCATACAGACATGCTTAGATTGGTAGACACCACACAGTTAGGGCAGCCCTGTGTCCTGACACTTACCTGGCCATGCCCTCTCCCAGGTGCCCTGAAGCTGCTGCTCTTGCACGGACCACTCCTGTTTGTCCTGCCGCCTGAATCCCTGGCAGCCTGGGCTCCAGTGTCTCTGCTGCTCTGCCTAGACTGCCACTCAGGCTCAGCTGCAGGAGGACAAAGGGGCTGGACGCCAGGGGGAGGGGAGAAGAGGGTGGAGGGAAAGAGGGGATGCTGCGCTTTTGTTCCACTCACTCTTGGGACAGCCCTGGAAGGGAGGGAAAGGGGGAGGAGGGAGGAACTATGGACTATGTGCAACTCCGGGATCCGTGTGCCTGGATTGGAATGGCTTGGCACGGGCTCTGCGCCTGAATGATGCACAGGTGTGAGGGTGGGTGCCTCTCCCGGGACATGATGTATGACCTGTGGTTGTGAGCTTTCAGGTGTCCCCGGGAACTTGTATGAGACTGGGAGAGATTGTGGGACTCGGCAGCTGTGAGCATCGGGGCCAGTGTAACCTTGTAGCTGCAGGTGTGACTAACGGTGACTGCATGGCTTGAAGGTCTAGCTTTCCTTCCTGCGGTGTGACTGCCATGTCTGTATTCCTGCTGATAGCAGACGTCATTGTGGGTTATACGCCTTGTATTTCCCTGTCTCTTTGTGTCTCTGTGATTGTTCATTTCTGTGTGTGACGGGTGTATCTCTGTGGGCAACGTGTGCCTGACAGGGGTTTCTGTCCGTGGACCGTGTCCTATGTGTGAAATCCTATGGTCCTCTGTGATATGGTATGGATTGAGGTTTTCACTCAAGAATGTGCCTATTGCTCTGACCGGTTTGGCTCAGTGGATAGAGCATCGGCCTGCGGACTCAAGGGTCCCGGGTTCGATTCCAATCAAGGGCACATACCTTGGTTGTGGGCACAACCCCAGTAGGGAGTGTGCAGGAAGCGCTCTTGGATGTTTCTTTCTCATCAGTGTTTCTAACTCTCTATCTCTCTCCCTTCCTCTCTGTAAAAAATCAATAAAATATATATATATTTTTAAAAAAAGAATGTACCTACCTTGGAAGGGATACAGTAGGACTGGTATGGTGGTTTTGGACAGACCTGGTTGGGGTGGAGAGGAAGAGGCAGCTGTGGGCTGGGCTGGCCTCCTGGAGCCAGAGGGAAGCGACTCCACAGACTGGTGCCAGAGCATTTGCTGCCTCTACAAAGGGCCCCAGGGCCTGGCGTCCAGGGGTGGATGAACAGATCTAGCTTCAGGTGAAGGACAGCAATTTGGAAGGAGGCTGCCTTGGCTAGAGCACCAATGGGCTGGGGGCACTGAGGTCTGTCCCGGCTGTTGCCAAAGCCCTCGCCCAGCCCCGCCTTTGGCCCTGGTCTTTCATCTTGACAGGAGGGACACTCCAGATTCCGGCTTGTTTTACAGAAAGCCTTGTGCCACGAGGAGTCATTGAGGCCCGGTGTTGCAGGTGCCTGCCCTGGCCAGGCTTAGGCGGCCCAGTCTGATAGGAAGGGTCACTGTGACGGTGGCCAGGTATGTGTCCTAAGGTCTTGGAGAGAGTGATCCTGCTCCAGGGAGTGGTATATCCCCCTCCCGCCTAAAAATAGGGTGGCATGTGTTCCTCTTTGTTAAAGGATGGGAGAGATCCAGGCACTTTTTAAGAACTTGATTCCCATCCTCCACCCCGTCCCCACTGGCAACCATCAGCTTGTTCTCTATATCTGTGGGTCTGTTTCTGTTTTGTTTTATTCGTTTGTTTTTTTTAAGATCCCACACATAAGGGAAATTATACAGTTTTTGTATTTCTCTAACTTATTTCACTAACATAATCTATCCATTTTGTCATAAATGACAAACTTTATTCTTTTTTATTGCTGAATAATAATCCATTGTATAAATATGCCACATTTTCTTTATTTATCCATTAATGGACACAGGTTGCTTCCATATCTTGGCTATTACTATTAATGCTACAGTGAACATAGGGGTGGATATATCTTTTCGAATTAGAATTCTTTTTGTTTTCTTCCAATAAATACCTAGAAATGGATTTGCTGGATTGTATGGAAGTTCTTTTTTAAAATTTTTGAGAACCCTCCATACTATTTTCCATAGTGGCTGCACTGATTTAAAATCCAGCATCAAACAGACTGTCAAATTACAGCAACAAGGACAGGGACGTTGGGGGCGGGGGGTAACAGATCAGCCAAGGGACTTTTGTGCATGCATTTAAGCATAACCAATGGACACAAAACACTGGGGGTAGGGGAGGCTGGGGGAAGGGCAGGGGGAAAAAGAGATATATGTACTAATCTTTGGAAAACTGTATGTAATAAAAAAAATAATGAAAAAAAAATCCCACCAGCAGTGAATAAGGGTTCCCTTTTCTCCACGTCCTTGCCAACACGTATTATTTGTTATTTATTGATAATAGCTATTCTGACAGGTGTGATGTGATATCTCATTTTAAATTTGCATCTCTCTGACGATTTGTGACCTTGAGCATCTTTTCAGACGACAGTTGGTCATCCTTATGTCCTCTTTGAAGAAATATCTATTCAGTTTCTCTGCCCATTTTTAAATCAGTTTGATTTGTGTGTGTGTGTGTGTGTGTGTGTGTTTGTGTTGTATGAGTTTCTTATATGTTTTGGATATTAACTCCTTATCAAAAGTGTCATTTGGGAAGCTTTACCATTAGGTGGGTTGTCTTTTTGTTTTGTTGATGGTTTCCTTTGATGTGCAAAAACTTTTAAGTTTGATGTTAAGTTTTTCTTTTGTTGCCCTTACCCAAGAAGACATATCCAAAAAGATATTGCTAAGAGTAATGTCCAAGAGTTTACTGCCTGTTATGTTTTCTTCTAGGAGTTTTATGGTTTTAGGTCTTACATTTAGACTTTAGTCCATTTTGAGTTAATTTTTGTATGTAGTCTAAGAAAGTGGTCTAACTTCTTTTTGCATGTGTCTGTCCAGTTTTCCCAACACCATTTGTTTTTATCCTATTGTATATTCTTGCCTCCTTGTCATAGATTACTGATCTTGTAGGTGTGCTTTTATTTCTGGGCTCTCTATTCTGTTTCATTGATCTTTGTGTCAGTTTTTATTCGAGTATCATGCTGTTTTGATTAGCATAGCCTTGTAATATAGTTGATATCAAGTAGCATGATACCTCCAACTTTGTTCTTCTTTCTCAAGATTTCTTTGGCTCTCCAGGGTCTTTTATGGTTCCTTATAAATTTTAGGGTTATTTGTTTAGTTCTGTGTAAAATGCCATTAGTATTTTGATAGGGGTTGCATTGAATCTGTAGTTTGCTCTGCATAGTATGGACATTTTAACGATGGCAGTCTTCCTATCCATGAGCAAGGCGTATCTTTTCATTTATTTGTATATTCATCAGTTTCTTTATTCAATGTCTTACAGTTTTTAGAAATAATTCCTTTATCTATTTGATTAAATTTATTGTAAATGGCATTTTTTTTCTTATGAATAGTTCATTATTGGTGTATAAAAATGCAACCCATTTCTGAATGTTAATTTGTATCCTGCTACTTTACTGAGTTCACTTATTCTAATAGTTTTTTGGTAGAATCTTTAGGGTTCTCTTTATATAGTATTATGCCATCTGCAGCTAATGAGAGTTTTACTTCTTGCTTTTCAATTTGGATGCCTTTTATTTCTTTTTCTTTCTGATTACTGAGGCTAGGCCTTCCCATACTACGTTAAATAAAACCGGTGGAAGTGGACAGCCTTGTCTTGTTCCTGATTTTAAAGAGAAAGCTTTAGTTTTATGCTATTGAGCATGATGTTAGTTGTGGGTTTGTCGTATATGACCTTTATTATGTTGAGGTATGTTCCCTCTATCCCCACTTTGCTCGGAATTTATATCAAAAATGGATGTTGGACTTTGTCAAATGTTTTTTTTTTTTGCATCTATTGATGTTATAATGTGATTTTTCTCCTTCAGTTTGTTTATTCCGTGTGTCATGTTAATTGAGTTGCAGATAATGAACCAGCTTTGTATCCTGGGAATAAATCCCACTTGACCAGGATATATGACCTTTTTAATGTATTGCTGAATTTGGTTTGCTAATATTTTGTTGAGGCTTTTGGCACCTGTGTTCCTCAGGGATATTTGGCCAACGTTTTTCTTTCTTTGTGTTGCCTTTTTCTAGCACTGGTATCAGTGATGCTGGCCTCACAACGTGAATTTTGGAGCCTTCCCCCCTCTTCAGTTTTTTGGTTGTTTGAAAAGGACAGGTGTTAATTCTCCTTTGAATGTTTGGTAAAATTTACCTGTAAAACCATCTTGTCCAGGACTTTTGTTTGTTGGGAGTTTTTTTACTTCATTTTTTATTACAGATTCTATTTCATTAGTAGTTGGTCTGTTTGAATTTTATGTTTCTTCATCATTCTGTTTTGGAAGAGTATATGTTCCTAGGAATTTATTCATTTCGTCTATGTTATCTAATTTATTGGCATATGATTGTAGTATTTTCTTGTAATAATTAGTATTTCTATGGTTTAGTTGTCACTTCTCTCTCATTTCTGAATTTATTTATTTGCGCTCTCTTTTTTTCTTTATGAGTCTGGCTAAAAGTTTATCAATTTTGGTTATCTTTTCAAAGAGCCAACTCTTAGTTTCATTGATCTTTTTTCATTGTAATTTTAGTCTCTTTGTTTTTTGTTTGTGTTTTTTTAAAAAATATATTTTATTGATTTTTCACAGAGAGGAAGAGAGGCATAGAGAGTTAGAAACATCGATGAGAGAGAAACATCGATCAGCTGCCTCCTGCACACTCCCCACTGGGGATGTGCACGCAACCAAGGCACATGCCCTTGACCAGAATCGAACCTGGGACCCTTGAGTCTGCAGGCCGATGCTCTAGCCACTGAGCCATACCGGTCAGGGCTAGTCTCTTTGTTTTTATTCTGATCTCTTTTTAAAAAAATACATATTTCTATTTCAGAGAGGAATGGAGAGGGAGATAGAAACATCAATGATAAGAGAGAATCATTGGTCAACTGCCTCTTGCATGCCCCCTACTGGGGATCGAGCCTGCAACCAGGGCATATGCCCTTGACTGGAACCGAACCAGGAAACCCTTCAGTCACCAGGCCGACGCTTTATCCACTGAGCAAAACTGGTTAGGGCCCCTAATTCCTTTAGGTGTAAGGTTATATTGTGTATTGGAGATTTTTCTTATTTCTTGAGGTAGGACTTTTGCTATGAACTTCGCTCTACGACTGTTTTAGCTGTGACCCATATATTTTGGGTCATTGTATTTTCTTTTAACTCAAAGTATCTTTTTATTTAACCCTTGATCTCATTGTTAACCCATTCATTGTTTAGTATGTTATTTAGCCTCTACACATTTGTGTGTTTTTCAATTTTCTTCTTGTAATTGATTATCAGTTTCATACCATTGGTGTCAGAGAAGGTGCTTTATATGATTTTAATCTTAAATTTATTGAGACTTGTTTTGTGGCCTGACATGTGGTCTATCCTGGAAAATGTTCTCATATTTTATTGTGTGCACTTGAAAAAAATTCTGCTTTTGGATGAAATGTTCAAAAAATACCAAGTCCATCTAGTATTAAGGCCATTGTTTCCTTATGGATTTTACTTTCAGTGTGAATGTGCCTTTTGATTTGAAGTGAGTTTCTTGTAAGTAGCATATAGATGGGGCATGTTTTTTTAAATCCATTCAGCATCCTATGTCTTTTTATTGGAGCACCTAGTTAATTTACATCTAAAGTAGTTGATATGTATGCACTTATTGCCACTTTGTTAATGGTTGTTTTTATAGTCATTCATTCTTTTTTTTTTTTTTTTGATGCCTTCCTATAGTTTGCTCGTTTTATTTATTTATTTATTTATTTATTTATTTATTTATTTTAGTATTTTGTTTGATTTCTTATTTTTTAGTATTTTATAGGTTTTTGGTTTGTGACTACCATGAGGTTTATGTATATCATTCTGTATCAATAACAACCTATTTTAAGACATTTAAAATCATTGACCAGCTGCCTCCTGCATGCCCCACCCTGGGGATCGAGCCCACCACCCAGGCATGTGGCATGATGGGAATGGAACTGGAACCTCCTGGAGCCAAGCAAGTGCCTGCGATACAGGGGGCACTGACCTAGCAGCTCCGAGCCGCTGCAAGTGGGAGGCAAGTGTGTGTCGCAATGTCCTGTGGGTTGTGCTTGCTGCCTGTGTTTGGAGCCACCGTGGGCTCAGGTGATGTACTGGGAACGCACTGCAGCAGCCTTGCAGGTAGTGCTGTGGGGCCCTCTAGACCCAGATATTCCCGAGGTTCCTGGAGAGCTCCGGTGGCTTCCCAGCCCTCTGCTTGGTCTCTTTCTCATGTTAGAAGCTGTTCATTCAGTCCTCAGTTGTTTGGAGTGATTGCTGTCTGTGTGTATACTTGGTTGAGTTCAGCGTCCTCCTGGGCCACTGTCATCTTGGACCTCTAGGTTGAGGCACCTTTATCTCTGTCCTTGGGAAGGAGGACCCTGAGTGGTCTCACCCACTGAGGTCCAGTGGAGTGGGTCTACAGGGGTGGCAGGGAAGGCTTATTTGAAGGGCGGGCAGTCTGGCCGGCTTCTGCAGATATGGGAGGACATCAGGAAGTTGGGGTTCTCAGTAACTCCTCGGGACAAGGCGTAGGAGCCAGGGTTGACCACGGGCTGTGGGCTCAACTGAGGGTGGAGGCAGGCCAGCCATCTGCCCAAGTAGAGGCTGGCTTCTGTCCTCCCTCCATTGTTTGGGGTGAGAGGAGGAGGATGGACTGCTGCATCGGGAGTGGGGGGTATGGTGTAGGGCTCTGGTGAGAGTGGGACTCTGGCTCTTCACAGAGAACTCCTCCCCTGCTCTACCCGCTCCTGGGAACCCCAGGATGTCTCAAGTTTCCCCAGCCTGGCCAGGAGCCTGGGACATCGTGGCCAGGGGCACTGCCTGGACAGGGAGGAGCTGGCATGTCAAGTCCACTTTCCTGTTGGGCCTGCCAGAGGCTGGAGAGAGGCTATTGGGCATTTTGGGTAGGACAGTGAACCCCACTCCTGACCCAGCTGTTCCAGGTTTCACTCGTACAAGGAGAGGAGCTGACTTCTGCTCCAGGAAGGGAAGCACTTGGCAGATGCTCAGTGGGGTGGGGGGGGGGAGGGGGGAAGAGGAGATGAACCCTTCACAGTTCCTGAGAGGCAGTCTTAGGAGTTAATGGGGCGGGGGGGGGGGGGGCAGCCTGGGTTCCAACATGTGGGAGGGGTTTCTCTTCCGTTCCTCCAGTAAGGTGGCAGAATTACTCCGACCCAAGAATTCTACCCAGGAGACCCCTTTTGGAGAAGAGACACACCCTTGGCTTCCAGGAAGCACCATGTTTATTTAATGCAGGCTGGTGCTAGAGCTCAGCTTCTCCCTTTTCCCCTTAGGACACACCCAAGATCACACAAACTCTTAGGACAAAGATAGGAGTTACAGACCTGCCTCGACTCCACTGCTGACTCCTCCGTGGAGGGCAGAGGTCCAAGGACTGAATGACAGAAGGGACATCTGTGGACTATATTGGGCTTTCAGCCCAGGCACCCCAGTGTGCCAGGAATGGGGTGGGCTGGCTTTGGTCAGGTCCAAATCCTTGAGAAGTCCAAGCCAAACTTCTGCCATAGTGGAGAGGCATCTGCTGGCTGAAGGTCTGTCACTCAGGTCAGGGCGCTCAGAATACCTCCATGGGGCTGTGAGGGGACCTCCTAGTTCCTTTGCTCACCTGACATTGGACCCAGGAGCCCTCCCCATCTTCCGTGCTGCTCCTGGCTGGTCACAGAAGGCATGAGTGCCCGGGTGGGATTCTGGTGCCACTTGTTCTGTGTGGCCTTGGATGGTCACTTTCTCTCCAAGGTTGGTCCCCAGCCCTGGGCTGTTAAGGAACCTGCCGTTCTCCCGCTCGTTTCTGAGAATGGCTCCTCCTCAACGTCATGGGGCCAAGACCGAATCCCAAACTCGGCAAGCTCGGCCCCCATCCTTCCACTGACAGCTCAGGAATGACGCGTCAACATGGCAGCTTTAACCACTTGGCCAAGTTCCCGCCCGCTCCTTCCTCTACAGGCCTCCTTGGCCACACGCCCGCCCCTGACCACGCCCAGAGAGCGCCCTTCCCAGGGGGCCCCGCCCTGTGGTCACTGAGGTGGTGCCAGTCTCGCTCTCCTGAGCCTCCCGGTCGCTCTGCCCTGGAGGCTATTGGACACCTGGGCAGGGACCAAGCAGCCCCGAGCCTGCTCTTCTGGCCACTTTCAGCTGCTCCTAAGGACGTGGCTTGGGCCCTCTCGTGGGGCAGGGCCAGTGGCGGTGGGGCTGGTCGGAGGAGAGTCCTCACCACGACTGCAGGCTTTCCTCCCGAGACGAGCTCCTTGTGCTGGGGGACGGATGTGAAGAGCAGAGCTGCTGGGGGCAGAGGCCCAGCCCCAGGTCCTTGAGCAGGAGAAACAGAGGAGTCGGCTGCTTCACAGCCCAAACAGGAGGGTGGTCCCACATGAGCATCCACATCCTCCATTGCCACGGGGGATAGGGCGTGGCCCAGTGGCCCATCAAAGCGTCCAGGATTCCAGGGAGGGTTCCAGAGGAGGACCAGGCCCCACACTTCGCAGAAGAAGGATCCCCAGGCCTGCAGGGGCATCTGAGAGGCTGGGGTCCTGGCCCAGCTGGGCCCGAGAGGAGCCCCTACCCCCAAGAGTGGTCATGGCGGACAACGGATTGGAGCCAACGAGGAGGCCATGGTGCCAGCTCCCAGGCCAGACAAGCTTGTGCCTGCTCTTCTGGGTTCCTGGGTCTCCATTAGGCTCCGCCTGGGAAGACAAGGCTTCAGCTAATGCCCACTCCGGTCTGCGAGCGTCTTGGTATGGCTGCCAGTCCCTCGGGGGCCCACTGGGGAGGTGGCACTGTTGGCATATGTGTCATAGCTGTTGTCTGAACATACAGAGAGCTCATCGGAGACCTCCATGCCATCGCTGATCTCTGTTGGGCCAGAGGAGGCAGAATATAAGAATGTGAGTGTGGGTAAGAGAGGGGTCAGTGAGGATGGCGGGAAGATACTGTGGGAAGGTGGCCTGCAGTGACTCCTGCTCAGGCACTTGGATGCCGATGAGACCACTGGGTGCAGGCTGGGTGTGGAGACTGGTATTCAAGGCCCCCTGGGTGTCTCCTCTCCCCCGGAACTTTTCTTTCTACCACAGAAAACCACCCGCATCCTCCTGGGCTCAGCACCCATGTGTTTACCCTCCCCAGGGCCTTTGCACAAACTGGCCCCTCTCCTGGGAGTGACTTCCCCATCAACACCTATTTAAAAAATGTGGCTCATTCCTCTCCTCTGTGTCACGGCAGCCTCCTGAAAGCCTCCCTGCCCCTGTTTTCTGGCAGGGATGGGACCTTCTCACAGCCACCCTCCCCCTGCTGCCTCCCACCCCATCACACCCTGCACTGCCCGTGCCTACGGCCCCACCAGCTAGAGCACTGCAAGGACAGGGGGGATGTCTGGGCCTCGGTGTCCCCAGTGCCTGGCACAGAGCTGGACACAGCAGAGGCCCAGGGGAAGGTCTGCTGAGTGGAGCTGAGCCCACCTGGAGGGGACTCGGGGTTCCTTGGTGGAGTCGAGGGTCTCTGGAGATGATGACCTCTCAGCCTGAAGTGAGGAGTGAGGTCAGCTCCCCTCAGAGCCTGCCTCACAGGTGCTCAGTGAATGGTCTTTGGCACTATAGGAGCGGCGGGGGAGGGGGGGAGGAGGTGCAGGGGGCGGGAGGGGGTCTGGGCAGAACCTGCCAGGCCTAGGGGTAGGGGCTGGCCTCCTGCCTTCCATTTATGCTCCTCACCCCTCTGACTTGAGGCCAGGCACAGTGCGAGGCCTGGGGATCCCAGGTGCCCTGGCCCCTTCCTCCAGGAGGGAGCTCTCCCGTGTGGCCAGAGGCCTGGGGGACCCCAGGGAGGCACTCCAACCCTTCTTGGTGCTCAGGGAAGCCTCCCAGGAGGCTGTTTTTGAGCAAAGG
This sequence comes from Murina feae, assembly GCA_004026665.1. NCBI lineage: Eukaryota > Metazoa > Chordata > Mammalia > Chiroptera > Vespertilionidae > Murina > Murina feae. The sequence continues at coordinate 21,102 of PVJC01011094.1, forward strand.
TAAGTAAGCAAGAATCTGTGTATCCTAAGCACCGGAAGCAGTGCCCGGCTTTCGTCTGTTAGAGAAATGAACCCTAAAGGAGTGAATAGAGATGGTCACACGATCCTTGCTCCTTGGAGCCAGCCCCATCAAAACCAGTCATCCCCATCGGGCTCGCTGTCATTCACACGTTTACCAAGGACCTCTCTAGGCCGGCGTGGCCGTAACCCTCACACATATCTTTTGGGGGTTACTAGTCCATTTTACAGACAAGGAGTCTGATGCTGAGGGAAGTTAGTGTGCTCCAGTCCACACAGCTAGTTGGGGACAGAGCTGGGATTTGAATCCAGACCCACCTGGCTCCTAAATATTCTGTAAACCTCTCCTTTTCTTTCTGTCCCCATAGCCACATCTCTCTCCCGAAATACCAAGATGCATGCTGGGAGGATGCCATGCTGACAGGAAGATGACTATCCACAGGCTGAGGGGAGAGGGCTGGACCAGATCCTTCCCTCGCAGCCCTGCCGTCACCTGGATTTTGGACTAATAGACTCCAGAATTGTGAGATAATAACTTTCTGTTGTTTGAGCCTCCCACTTTGCGGTACTTTGTTACAGCTCTACTGCAAAAACGGCCATATACAAACCTTCCCACAACCCTCCTCTGCTTCCAAAAGAGGCCCAAGCTCCTGGCCAGGCCACCAGGTACCACCTTGGGGTGAGCCAGCCGCAGCCCCGCCACACCCGTGTCTGGAACGGTGTTTAGTTGCCAGTGCCCTGGAAGCATGCTCTCTCCCTCCCCCTGAACACACTGCTCCTCCTGGACTGCCCTTCCTGCCCCCTGCTTGCTCTGCCCTCAGCGCAAACCCTCCTCCCAGGCCCTTCCTATCCATCCTTCTGGTTCAACTAGGTCACTTCCTTGCAAAGGGGGTTCCAAAACCATCCTCACTGCCCCAGGGAGCGCTGTCCACTCTCTGTTCTGTACCCCACTTGGGTTCAGCACCCTCATCTGTTAGAGCTCTCGTGACACCCACTTTCCCATGTTCTTGCTTATGTAGCTGCCTCCTCCTCCATCAGACTGGGAATGTCAGCCGGCTGGCAATAGCAGGGATGAAGTCAATATTTGGGGTCCCTGTAGGAACCAGGCAAAGGGGGGGATAGGCCCTCAAAGCAGACTCCTCCCTCCACCCCACTTTTGCACGTCACCCTTGCCTACCACCCATGAGGCTGACATGGCTGTTTGTGGAGGGCGTGTGTGTCGGTATGTGTGTGGGCGTCTATATGTCCATCCATGTCCCTGTCTGTATGTGCTGTGTGCATATGTGGAGTAGAGAACTGAGCCCAGTGCCTGTCTCAGGGCTGCCCACCTGAGAAGATGAGCTTCTCTTTCATGATGCTGACATCCCGGCTGGTCCGGTGCACCGCTGCATTCAGCATGATCTGCTCGGGGTTGTAGCTCCGTATGCCACCCAGGCGCCACCTGCAGGGATGACCCCGTGGATCAGCCCTTCCCCACTCATCCCTGGAGCAGGGGTCCTGCCTTCTCCCAGAGCCTCTCCGAATCCGGCCTGAGAAACCAGCAGGACTCTTGTCTGACTATCCAGGTGGGGCCCAGCGAGGGCAGAGCTGGAGTTTGAGTCAGTCTCCTGATTCTCAGCCAGACCTCTCCTGCTTTCCTCTTATTCCAGACCCAACTCAGCTCCCCTGGCCCAGGATGTTTTGGGTTGGTTAGTTGGTTAGTTCTGTCTCAGTTATTCACCTGGTTTCTTTGGACGTGATAAACGTGGGGAAGGGGAGGGCTTACCAGACATGACTCTGATGACCTACTCTTGGGGAGTCCCAGCTGATGTCTCCTACAGCTCCACTGTTATGACGAGGCTGAGGGAAGCCAGAGGGAACCCCCAGAGAGGAAGCAGAGAGAGGAGGGGAGATGCAGGGGGCTTTGCTCAGAACTGGTCTTTACAGGCTCGTAGCCAAGGACTTAGAGTGACTTGGGTTGGGTCTGTGCTGCTCTCTCTTCAAACAGCCCTGGAAGAGGGGGGCATATACTCCCCAGTGGGGAGCCCCAGCTGGAGTGCCAGTGCCTCTGATGGCTGCACAGGGCATGAGGGGCCACGCGAAGCGGGGCACTGCTCAGTAGTCCTCAAGTAGCCCCAAACCCCTGGCCTCTCACCTTGAGACTTTGCAACCTGGACAGAAGGAGTCACTGGGCCCACTTTCACTCCCACCAAGAGAATTGGGGGTCAGCTTGGAAACAACCCAACCCCCAGGGCACGGAGCCCTGCTGGGGTGGATGAAGGGAGCCCAGACGCCACAAGAAATCAGTTGTTTCCAGATGGGGTCAGCACAGCTGAAATGGACAGACGGATGGACAGGCAAATGGGTGGATGAACAGAGCAGACAGATGAGGGCAAAGCAGGAAGCAGAGGGGAAGGCAGCCTGTGCTCTGGCTGGGCAAGCACCCTTCGTGTCCTTGAGGACAGCAAGTGGGTCTTATTTATCGCTGTATCCCTGGCACCAGCCTCAGTGCCTGTTGAGTGTGTGTGTGTGTGTGTGTGTGTGTATGTGTGTCGGGGGTCCTAAGTACTTGAGTGAATGAATGGAAGAATGAAGAATGAAGGGCACCAGGGCCTCCTTCTCCATCAGGCCTCTCTTGACCCCCAGGAAGAGAGTGACACCACCCTGGCTGTATGTTGTGCAGGGCCAGCCTCCCAGGCACCCCAACCCCACTGCAGGCCCAGCAACGCCAGCCAGCACCTCTGTACGGCTGCTGCTGGTGAGGACGGAGGAAGGCCTGGATAATGTACCTTGGCTGGCTCAGTCCCCAGCCTTCTGACCCAGGAAGGCTCAAGGTGCTTGACCAAGGACTTGGGTCTCCAAGACCGAAATTTCATCTTGGAAATTGACATTAACCCCGAAGGAGAGCGTCAGGCCAGGGTTTCTGTAGCCATGCACATCAAGACAGGAAGCTCGCCCACTGGGGCCCTCTCCAGGGGAAAGAGGGGAGTGTGTATGGGGGGGAGGGGTGTCAGACAGAAAGTGAAAAAGAGAGGAGAGACACAGAGAAAGGTAAAGAGAGAAGGAGTGATGGGAGAGGCAAGCCCAGAGAGCGGAAAGGCGACAGATGGGAAGAACTTGGTGGGGCGTGCGCTGGGCAGCGGGCAGGCCCTGCAGGGGGGAGCAGGCCGAGCTCTCTCTGTGGAGGAAGATGCACTGGTGCCGAGAGGCCAGGTCAGCAACCGACAGGGAAACACTGGCTCCCCGTCTGCAGCAGCAGCAGGGGGGAGAGAGCAGAGGGGCACACAGGCAAGGTGGGAAGAGAAGGGAGGATGGCAGGGAGAGGAGGATTCTGGGGAGGGAAGGAGGCTTCGGGGGAGGGAGCCAACTCAGGCACAGGGCTCGGGCAGGTTCCAAAGGAACTGGAGAGAGGCGGCGAGGAGGGAGGAAGGGCCGGAGGAGGAAGACCACACCAGAATTACCTGATCAAGTGATAGCTGTGAGATGCCAGAGTGCAGCAGAGGGGAGGGTGGGGAGAGAGAGGAGGGACATGCGCCGGGTCAGAGCAGAATGGGACAGAGAGAGAACGTCAGTCAGGAATAAACCCTTCCCGTTGGTTCTTGGTTTGTGGCTGGGCTGGGACCACAGCCTGGCCCTCCACCCTCCCCTGGGCCACCCCCACCTCCCCACCTCCCCACTGTACCCACTGCCCAGCTGTTGTCTGGAGTGGGAGGTCTCCAGCATGGCACAGAGGGGTGCTGAGCGCTTGTGAGGAGACAGGCCGGAGAGGAGCTGAAACTCGAGTCCACGCAGCAAATCCGGGCAGAGGTTGGCTCTGAGCTCCCAGCTGGGTGCTCATTCCAGAAGCTACCAGCTCTGGCGGAGAGGGGTGGGCTGGGGGCCACTGGGAGTCCTTCTCCCTGCATGGGCCGTCTGGTCAGGCCTTCTCCCAGCCCAGGGCTCAGGGGGAGGGGCAGCCGGCTGGATGGGAGCCAGGTCTGCCTTGGGGCAGGGAAGGCCGAAGTGGTCAAAGACTACTTACTTCTGGAGCACGAAGATGCCCACGATGAGGGTGAAGGAGATCAGGTCCGCGGTGACCCACATGAGACAGTACTCATCTGGGGGCTGTGGACAGACGGCCCACGGCCAGCCTCAGTCACAGCCAGTCCACACCAGGCTCCAGACTGAGGGGCCACGGGCAGGGGAGGACCTGGAGGCATGAGCGCTGGGCCTGTGGGTCGGGGAGGGTGTGTGAGGGTGTGCGTGCATATGTGGTGTTGGGAGTAAAGATGGTTAGTGTTAAGCCTGGAGGGTTTGGGTGCTTAAGGAGGCTCCAAGCAAGAGGCCAAAAATGAAGGCAGATGAGTGTGAGGGTTCACCACGCCTGGCAGGGGTGCCGGGTATGGCTTCTGTGGGTGTAAGTGCACGTGTCACTGTAGGGTGTGGACTGTGGGGCTTCCCCCAGGGACAGTGGGGAAGTATCAGGAGGGCAAACCCACTGACCTCAGTGGCCTGAGGAGGAGGGGCGTTGGTCAACTCCTGTGACCCCAAAATGCGAGTGTGCTCATCCCCACTGCTGCCACAGTGTCATTTCATCTCACCCGGGCTGAGCCTCGGGGATCTTAGAGGACAGAGGGCAGGTAGGTGGACTTAACCACCTGTGACCTAGATTTGATCCCTGACCTTGGCTCGGTCTCAGCCATGGCAAAACCCGCCACCTGCCATTCACCTCTTCAGAGAGATAGCAGTGGGAGCACAAGGGTGAGTGGGTATGGAGGTCAAGGGCTCCCACACCCAGTGGCAGAACTGGGCCTGGAACCCAAGCCTGTCTGCAGGCGCTCGGTCAGCCAGTTGAAAACTGGTTTGATCCGCTGTCGTCTCTGAGCAGATTTTACCATTCCCTATTCTTTTCCTGTTACCCTCTTTTCATAATGCCTTCCCTTCCTTTAAAATAAAACGTAACAACACCCCAAGCCAAAAGACCCAAGTAGTTGTTCACTGGTTCTCTAGGGCCTGTAGGTGCTGCTTCTGCCCGTGGGTCAGGCCCGGTCCCTGCCCTCTCCCAGTACCTTAGTGCCGACACAGCGACCACGAACATCCTCCTCGCGCCTCAAGCCTGTACCCGCCGTGGGCTCTCCCCAACCTGAGACTTCACCAGAGACCCCAAGTGGAGTCTGCATCCACCTGGGTGCCATTGGAAGCTCTCAACTCCCCCCAGGTGCCCTCGGCCCCTAGCAGTCCCCCAACTCACCATGATCCAGAGTGGGGAAGGCACCTGGGACAGAGTGTGGGAGTTGTCGGAGGTGACGGAGGGGACCCCCATGCACCACAACAGGGAGAAGAGCCATGGCGTGTTGACCGTGTAGAGGTTCACACTCAGGTTCCAGGATGCGTAGTCCCTGTGGGGAAGGGACAGACTGGTCCGCCTGTGGGTCCGGGCCCCCGGAGCCTGTGAGGCGTGATGCCATCCTCACCTGTCCCGAGAGAGGACTCTTCCTCCCACAGGGCCCGACTCGGAGCCTAACCCATGTCTGCCTGATGCTCTTGACGTCTCCGCCTTGAACCAGAAGTGCCTGTGCTTAACCGTCTGCCCAGACTGTGTGTGTGTGTATGTGTGTGTATGTGTGTACGTGTTGTGTGAATAGGAGAGAGAGGGAGAGGAAGAGACAGACAGTATGGAGGAACTCAGTCTTGCCCTCCTCTGGCTGAGCTGGGGTGGGTGGGGTGGGGTGGGCACCTGAGCTCCTGGCGGGACACCTGAGTATAGCGCAGGTTCAGCCACTGGATGTGGCCTCTGGGTAGGCCGGTAGCTTCCTCCTTGGAGCCTGACGTCTGCTGGAAGCCAGGAGCCACCTTCCGTACAAAGGGCCTCTGCCTGTTAGGCAGCCACATGACCTGCAGGCAGAGAGGGGGCGGCCTCAGATCTCCCATCTGTAAAATGGGTTGAGTCTACCCCTCCCAAAGCACCTAGAAGGGTGAAAAGGGACAGGACAGACAGGCCTGGCACGTGGAAAAACTTACCTATAATTACCGTAATGGGGGATGACTTGGTCCTAGCCAAGGCTGTGGATTGCTTTGGCAATGACCCAGGAAGCTTGTCCTCTAGCCCCTGGTCACAATGACCGCTAATCGAAATGTCAGCTACTCTGCACTCGGCCACCAGCATCTAGTGTGCATCACACGTCGGTGGGAGAGTCCTCAGATCTCCACATGCTACACCACGAGCATGTGGGCACTGCTGCCTGGCAGCAAAACGGACTTCCTTGTTACCCTCTTGTCCCCACAACGACCCTGTCAGGGAGGTGAGGGCGTGGTGCCCCCATTTTATAAATGTGGAAGCCGAGGTCTGCAGAGAGGACCTGGTGAGTTAACGGAGTCCCAGAGGCCTCACCTGGTGCTGGGGGAAGCCAGAGCGCAGCAAGGCCTCCAGGGTGATGTTGAGGAAGCTGGCTCGGTAGGGATGGTCCCGAGGAGGGTCGCGCAGGTTGAGCAGCAGCGTGGCATTGCCCTTGGCCAACGCCAGGAGCTCAGCGAGACTGCAGATGGACTGGTTCTGGGCCTCCCTGTGGTCGGAGGGGGACAGGGAGCTGGCCGTCCAGAAGGGATCCATCTGGCAGAGACAAGGACACACATGGCTGCCTCACCAGCCCTTGAGGGGCCTCCATGTACCTTCCTGGCCCCTGAGCATGGAGACCCTGAGTGGCCGGTGTGCGTGTCAGGGGGGTTGATGGCTGTGACCCCCGGGGGGGCGGGCTCTAGGAGACCCCACTCTCACCTCTCTCCCCCACACCCTACTTACCAAAAGAATTATTTGCTTGGCCCTGACTGGTTTGGCTGAGTGGATAGAGCATCGGCCTGCGGACTCAAGGGTCCCAGGTTCGATTCCGGTCAAGGGCATGCACCTTGGTTGCAGGCACATCCCCAGTAGGGAGTGTGCAGGAGGCAGCTGATTGATGTTTCTCTCCCATCGATGTTTCTAACTCTCTATCCCTCTCCCTTCCTCTCTGTAAAAAATCAATAAAATATGTTTGTTTTTTTTTAAAAAGAATTACTTGCTTGGAACATCTCCCAGATCCTAGCGCATTTCTCCTTGAGTAACATTTCAGACCAGAGAAACCACTTCCCTCTGTGGAGTGTTACTGAGCTGACCACTTTATTGTCACCATCGGCTTTTCCGGTGAGCGGGACAGACCAGCACACGCAGCGACAGCCATGGTCTCGGGGCTGCAGAGGCAAGAGGCCGAGGAGGCCACGAACAGGCCGGCTGTGAGGGACGCTGGGGAGTGCGGTCCCCTGAGCCGATGGCCACCCAGCTCTCACTGCGCGGGGTCCCCACCCTCGCTTCCCTCACTCGGACCAGGGCAGGTGGCAGCAGACCTTCAGGAACCACCGGCCGGCGTTGAGCCTCTGCAGGACCGTCCAGTTGAGCATGGCGGCGGGCCTGCGGGCCAGCTCGGGGAACGCCTCCTCCACGTTGGTGGTGCGCCGCAGCGTGGTGTCGTGCATGAGGAAGGGCACGCCGTCCAGGCTGCAGGGGGTGGGCCACGGAGTCACTGCCCCCAGTGATCACCCTCACACCCCTGCCCCCCACCCACACATGCCAACCCGCCAGGGGGCCCGGACAGGCTCTGCCCCTCTCTGAGCCTCAGGTTCCCCGTCTGCACTGGGAGCGGGGTGGGGACTGCGGAGGAGGGAGGGTGGGCCTATTCTCTTAGCAACTTCAGGCGGTAGGTGCTGGCTCGTTTGACAAAGGGGGAACTGAGGCTGGGAGAGGGAAGTGCCCAGCTCACCATCCACAGCCAGTAAGTGGTGGAATCTGGCTCAGAACCCAGTCCATGTGATGCCATAACGAGAACGGTGCAAATGCAGACCCTTTCGACAAGCTTTACTCCCCCCACCACCTGGGTCTACCCCAAGTTTGGATCAATCTGTAATGCCAGGATGTCTACACTGGGGAGGAAAGTGGTGCCCTCAGTACACAACCTGTGCAGCCGGACGTGGCAGCCCTGCCCCACCCCCCCTTCTCAGAGGTCTGCCATGAGACGGGTGTGGGTTCTTCCTGCCCTTTACACTAACACACACACATATCTACGTGTGGAAAATGTGCAAGTCATTTTAGGGATTTTGTCTGTTTTGGGCTGTTGTTAATGCTTACCCAAGAACGTTTTTCCCCATTACTTTTTAGAGATAGTGGAAAGGAGGAAGAGAGAAACATTGATGTGAGAGAAACACATCCATCGGTTGCTTCCTACACGTACCCCCACCAGGGTCTGGGATAGAACCTGCAACCTAGGTCCGTGTCCTTGACTGAGAATCGAACCCGAGACCCTTTGGTGTGCAGGCCACTGCTCTAACCAACGAGCCACACTGGCCAGGGCTGTGTAAGTCTTTCTAATGTGGTCTTTTAAAATATAATTGACACCACAGTGAGTGTATACTATGCAGTGTGCACACTGTACTTACCAGAGTGTTTGACTCCATCTGTCTGAGCCCTAGTCCTTCACAGAGACCAAGTCTGTCCTTCAAGCAGCTGTGGTAGGAACTCCAGCTCCCAACCCCCAGCCCTGCTTCAACCAAGAGCCTCTGTTCTTTTCTCTATTTTATATCCCAGAATTTGGCACAGGATTTAATGTCACAAACAATGCGCATGCTCTGCAGTGTATAATCCGAGCCTCTGCCTTCCCATCTCCGAGGCTCTGGGACCATCGGTTTCCCCAGTGGAGACCCCGATGTGGATGCAGTGGGGCCGGGAGGTGGTACCATCCTCACAACCCAGCGCCTACCTGATGGTGACATCGGCTTGCACTCCATACAGCTTATGCTCTAGGGCCTTCCGGAAGGACATCAGCGTGTGCTCTGGGGCCAGCTGCCGGGAAAGGGGGTAGAGGGAGAGCTGAGATTCAGCTCACATGCACCTCCCCAGCCAAGGGCCGACCTTCCATGCTGAGCCTGGTTCTCGCTCCATCTCCTCCGGGCAATACTGTGTGACAGGCTCAGCCTCCTCCTCTGTTAAATCGTGCCTGTCCCGCAGGTTTTCTGGGTGGGAGTGGGAAGCAGGGGTGGTTAGGGTTGATGTATATAAATGTGGGGGTATAGTCCTCTGCCTATGGCAGCCATGGGCCAGGGGTGAATGCCAAGTTTCCCCTTGTTATCCCCCAAGTCCAGGTAGAGGTCCCAGAGTGAGAGGAGAGGGTTGATTGGCAGCAGTTTCAGGGGGTGGCTAGTCTTCTCCTCTGTACACAAGGTCACAAGACCATCTCCTGACTGTTACATGGGCTGGAAGTCCCAGCATGTTGGCTGATAGACAATAAGTAGTGACAACTGCCAACCTTACAGCAACCTGGTCCTAGCTCTGACTCTACCGTCAAGCAGCTTTGTGGCCTTGGGTGGTGCATCCATTTCTCTCATAGACCCAGGTTCCCCACATACCCCTTGAGAGAGCATATTCACTCTTTGTTAAGGCTCTTTGTGCTTGGGAGAGTGGAAGTTTTAAGTTTCCCAAGTTCTAGCTGGTTTGAGGACTGTCATACCCTTTGCTACCACTGGGGGTCAGCACCACACCAAGGGTTGGGCTAGGAGCAAGAGCAGCACAAGGAAGATGGGGAGGGAGGACTCCTGGCTGCGAAGGGATGAGGTGGAAAGGGTCCCTATGGCTGATCTCATTCCCATCAAGACAAGGTCATTCCCATTCTCTCTCCCTCTGGCCATGCGGTTCCCCAACATGTAGCACACCACCCTTGTCTGGGAGGTAGCCTGGGGCGGAAAGGGCTTGGGAGCTGAGAAGGGGCAATACCATTTCCCAGTCCTGAGCCATCACTTCCTCTTTTGGAACCTCGGTTTCTTTAGCTGTAAAATGGGCTGATATTATCAAGCTCATGGGTGGTATCAGAAATCAGTGGGCTCTATCATTTGAGTTTCTTTCTCCCCCTTTCCCTGGTGCCGAGCAGCCCTGGGGGACCTGTGGCCTGTCTCCCAGGGAAATGGGCTGTGTGAGGCCTCGCCCAGAGGTGGGGCAGGGCCACAGAGGTGTCTGGAGAGAGCACGGGCTTCCCACCCAGCTCGTCTCTAAATGTCCGGTGGCCAGGTCTCCACGAGTGACCATCCAGGATGGGCCATTGCTCTCTCCTGCTTGGGCTGGGGCTGCAGAGGGAGACTGTGGGTGGATCGAGGAAGAGTTTGGAAGGGACAAAGTTTCTTTCTCCAGGCTTTTTTCAACTTGGCTCTCCCTGTGCTAAGTGCTGGCCTCCTAGAGAAAAAGGCATGGAAAGTTGGCTCTCTCTGGCCAGTCCTGGGACTCCAGGAGGACCCCCAGAAGTATGTGGGCACTCAGGGTGACTTGTTAATCCCCATCTTGGGGCCCCCAATGCTTCTGGTCTACGCCCACGTGTGGTTCTGCTGTCAGGAGTGTGTGTGTGTTGGGGTGGGTGGGCGGAGGTGTGTCACAAACTCAAGGGGGCAGGCCACTGTGGCTAAAAGTCCAAGCTTTGGAGTTAGTCCAACCAAATATTAAAGTGTGCATGTGCGTGCACACACACTCAGGCACTCGCCTAGGGAGGGCACATGGGCACCGTCTCCAAGACAGGGATGTGCACTTGGGCTTATCACACACAGATGTGTGGACCGAGTCAAAGCCTACTGCAGGGGGTATACACACACAGAGTTGTGCCGATGCCTTTGCCAGCCCCTTAAAACACCCCAAGAACACAAGCAGCCAGAGGCACAATGTGTGAAATTCTATGGGACAAATGACTGTTTCTGCAACAACTGAACAGCAACTATACAACTAAATGTACTCAGAAGAGAGGTCAGCCAGATATGCTGGCTGGACCCTATTGGATTCTGATTTTTAACAAAACTCTAAACAGATATTTCTGAGATAAAAAAAAAAACGAGCATGTATTCAATATTAATTGGTTAGGAGTTATAAAAGCATTGTGGTTGTGGTCATGTTAAAAAAAGAAGTCCTTATGTGTTATGGTTAGAGATACACTCTGAAGTATGGCTAAATTATACAATGTCTGAGATTTGGTTTAAAATGTTATAGCAGACAGAGTATGGTATCTCAGAAGGCAGGGTAGAGGGGCTGGAGTGGGAGGGAATCAACCAAAGACCTTGTATCATATATGCATAACCCATGGACACAGGCAGTGGGGTGGTGAGTGCCTAGGGCCGAGGGTGGGGGGGGGGGCTGGATTGAGTTGATAGGGGGAAAAAGGGGACATATGGAATATCTATAATAATAAAAGCATCATATGCTAATTAGACCTGATAGCCAAACAGCCTTCTGGACGAAGCCACAGTGGTGAGGGCCAAGGCAGAGGCGGTTAGAGGTGATGAGGCAGGCAGGTGAGCAGTTAGGAGCAATCAGGCAGGCAGGATTGCGAGAGGGTGCAGGACAGGCTGAGGGATCCCTCTCCCGTGCACAAATTTTATGCACTGGGCCTCTAGTTTTCAACAATAAAGATTTTAAAAGATAAAAAAATAAAATATTACAGCAGAAAATAAAAGTAGGGAAAGATGAAACAAGAATAATAGCACGGATGGATGTTGAAAGTGGACTGGATTCATTAGTCTATTTATTCTTCATTATAATACTCTTTCCATGTCTGTAATTGAAAATTTTCCACTGAAATAATCCAGGCTGGGCCACCTTGCTCCTTCCCCGGCCCCTCCCCTCCCTCAACACCTGCGGCCTGGGAAGGCTGTGCGTCTCTCTCCCACCATAGACAGGGCATGAGGGGACAGGTGACCCTTGACACACACAGGAGCACATGGCAAAACCGGACCCCAAACCAAATCCCTCCGACTCCAAAGCCATGGCCTTTCCAGCTCCTTGCCTCCAGGAGGTCCCGTGACCAGAGCAGGGTTGGGTGGAAGGGCCCCTGGGCTACCCTGAAATCAACACCATGGAACTCCCCGTCACCCTCACAGCCCAGAAAAAGCTCTGGCGAAGCCCCCCTGAGCGGGGAGCAGTACTGCCTCTGCAGAGAACCCAGGTTCCAGGTGAGGAAACCCTGGCCCAGAGAAGGGGGAGGGCTGCCCAGGGTAACGGGTGTCTCAGGCTCACACTGGGCACCTCCCTCGTGCTGTGTGTGTCCTGCCTCGCAGGCCCTTGGCCTAGGTTCTCCCAGGATCTCATGGCATGAGAGGAGGAAGCTGGCAGAGCAGATGAAGTCAGTCGGGCTCCCAGAGCCGCCAGGAGGTAGAGGAAACGGGCTCTGGAGGACGCCCGTTCGAGGGGAGGCCCCTGTGGGGTCACAGGGCATCAACAGAGAGGCTGCCACTGACATGGACTCCTTCCTCTCTCCATTTCTGCCCAGTTCAGTGGGAGCAGTCTTCCCTCTCGCACTGGGCTCTGGGCTGCACCCGCCTCTCCTGCCCCACAGCCCGGTCACGGCCTGCAGGCAGCCCTGCTTCCACCCCACCCGGCAGCTCTCAGCCTCGCATCAGCCCTTCCCCCATGCCCTCCGAGGCTGAAGATTATAGTATATAATTCCATGCAGCCTCTTCATTTCCCTGCAAGTCCCTCCCTACAAGGAGCTAGTCTTTGCTCATCTCCCCTAGAACGACAGCTCTGCTCCCCGCCCCCTCCCCTCTGTCAGGGACACTCACCATGGGGACCCCGCGGTGGCCAATGAGGGCGGGCTTGGGGCCCAGGTCCTTTTTCTCCATGATGCAGGGAGAGGAGATGGTGAGAGGGGCCAGGTAGAGGGCAAACACCACGGCGGAGAAGATGCAGAGGATGGCCATCTGGGAGGCTGTGGGCACAGGCGACAGCACCGCCCGTGAGTGCTCAGCTCCCATCAGGCCCGACCATGTGCCCTGGGCAGGTTGTGGGGGACCCCCCTCCCTTCCCGTGTCAGGACACACATGCTCTGAAGAGACCCTGCACAAGGGCAGCCCCATCGTGACCAGAGAGAGGGGACCCTGGCCTCTGACTCACACATAGACACGGACGCAGATGCAGACGAGGAAGTAGGCACCGCTGACTGGACCCCAGGGCCATGCCAAGAGCAAGGCCTCCCTCCTCCCAGGGCACCCAGGGAACACCTAGGGGAGGGCGAGGTTGGGGGGCAGGTCCTTCCTGGTCGTACTTACAGGACCGCTCTGCCCGGGCGAACTGTCCCGCCACGATCCAGGAGAGCGCGGTGATAGCGGCCAGGGCCCCCATGTGCAGGAACGGAGCTGTGCCCTTGTGTGCGAGGGGCAAGAGGCACCGCTGACTCCCAGCCATGCCAGACCCTCTGGCCATCAACACCCTGATGGCCCATCTCTGTCCATGGGCAGGGCACTCCCATGGGCATCAGGGAACCTGGGCTGTCACCCTCCCTCCTCTGACCTGCTGTGACCTGGACCCCTCCTGCCCCTCGGGGTCATGGTCTGAGGAAATCATGTGATGAAGAGACAGACCTGCCTTCTTCTGAGTGAGGGAAGCCCCACCCCCACTTCACTCACCTGCAGGGAGATGAGCAGCACCTCCCACTCGTCCTCCCACAGCTGGGCCATGGCCGACATGGCCACCACCGTGGACACCAGGATGACTACCAGTCCCATCTGCAAGGGAAAGAGCAGGTGTGGCTGGCCAGGCCAAGGGCCCCCAGTGTCTGAGATGGAGCAGGGGGAGAGGCAGAGACTGAGAGGAAGGGACAAGAGCACAGGGGAGGCAGACAAAGCAGGGGGGGAGCAGGAGAGAAATGGCACAGACTGAAAGAAGCTGAGACAGCGAGACAGAGGA
>PVJC01011095.1:7690-33942 GCA_004026665.1 Murina feae
ACTGAGCCACGCCGGCTGGGCTCTGGTTGCCTTTCTTAAGGTTTCCTTCTTTCCCGGGGGAAGGTTCCCTGGGGGAGGCACAAGAGACTAAGGGGACCCAAAGGCGGGAGGAAGAGGTGAGGGCAGTGGAAACAGTTGTATCTTGTTATCTTCGGCTGTTGTGCAGCAGCTTAACCTTATTGCACCTTTCCTCTATAACCAACTGTACATATTAAAGTGGAGAGAATTAAACTCTCATTGTCTAAAGGACTGCCTGCTCAGCTTTGGGTTATGTAGCACTTGATAACACAAGGCTGGCTTGACTGTCACTTTGGCCAAACATCCTAGGGTACAAAAAAATAGGCCCCCAAACAAAGGGCCAGACAAAGGGACATGCTGGGGGAATGGGATCTGGAGTCACACAGACCTGTGCTGACCTAAGTGGCTTTGCCACTTAATATGTACATAGTCCTGGACAAATTCTTACCCTGACTGAGCTTTAGTTTTCTCAATTGAAAATTTGGAGCTAATAAGATAAAAGCAGAATGGAACTGAAAGAAAACTTCAAGTAGAATTGCTGAGCCAGACAGTATTTTTTGAATTGAGGATCACAATCCATCAGTGGTCTATGAAATCAAGTTAGTGAGTCACAAACAGTATTTTTTTAAAAAAGGAAAAAGGGCCCTGACTGGTTTGGCTCAGTGGATAGAGCGTCGGCCTATGGATAGAGCGTCGGCCTGTAGACTAAAGGGTCCCGGGTTCGATTCCGGTCAGGGGCATGTACTTTGGTTGCGGGCACATCCCCAGTGGGGGGTGTGCAGGAGGCAGCTGGTTGATGTTTCTCTCTCATTGATGTTTCTAGCTCTCTGTCCCCGTCCCTTCCTCTCTGCAAAAAATCAATAAAGTATATTTTAAAAAAATAAAAAATAAAAAAAATAAAAAGGAAAGAGGCAAGGGAGCATTTGAGATCTCACTTCCATGTGTTGTCAGTTTAATTCAAATATACTGTTATAAAATTTTTCTCTAAATAAGTAATAAAAATTTTAAATATAAAAAAATGAAACTTACTGTAATCATCCCACATAGTATAAATATTGTGTTAAAATTTTATTTCAGTTGTATCTACAATGTCTAAATGTATGTGCTTGTAGCGCCAATTTGAAGTGAACTTTTTTGTGTGGATCATGTAAAAAAGTTTCAATCCTTGACATGGAAGGATCAGCTGAGACCTGAGAAGAGGTAAAAGGTGAGGTCACACTTGTCTCCCACATGGAATATCCTATCTGAACCTATAAACATTGGTCTAAAATTCATTTATTCATTCTTCGAACTAACTACCCAACTCCCATCACCACACATACGCCTCTAAGCTCCCCTCAGGTGTTTTCTCCTATTCCTCTCCCCAAACACTGGGCTTTTGGCTCAGCATCTGCACTGCAGCTGCACTGGGTGGGGAATGACTATGTCTCCCCAGTCAAACCATAAGCTCCCCAAGGGCAGGCTGGCAGCTTCTTATCCCTTTCTCAATAGCTGGCAGTGAATGCTCTGCACAGTGGGCAGGCCCGGCTTTGTGGAGAGAGAAGGACAACTTGGTCCCTTTAGACTCTGATATAAGCATTTATTGAAGCTTCACACCGTGCCAGATGTTACATTTAATTTCAAAGGAAACCCATCGAATGGCAAACATTATTATCTCAACTTTAAGGGTAAAAAAACTGAGGTTCACCCAACAAGTAAGCAGCAGAGACTGAGATTTGAATGCTAGTCCAATTTTCTTACTACCCTCATTCATTCATTCTTTCGTTCATTCTTTCAAAAGATAAGGAGTGCCTACTATATGCTAGGCATTGTGCCCAACAATGAAGACAAACAGATGAATGGATCCTGAACTCAAATAAGAGGTAACAGACACTTAAACACATAAATTTGGTAAATGCTTAGAGAAGGGACTAAAGATAGGGGACTAGATTTAAGACATATTTTATCATTACATGGGAGAAGAGAAAGAGCTAGTGATTGTTATAGTATTAGGAGTTTTTTTCTTTTTGACAATGAATATGTATTACTTTGATAATTTTTAAATTGGAAGTAGGTGGTCAACAGTGTCAAGTGCCGCAGAGCTGAGAGGAATGAAGGCTATCAAGAGGTCAGTGGCTGTGGAATTGAGGTCTACCAAGGCTCACAGACCTCAGGCAACTTGCTATGGTAATCAGGGACTTTACCTGCATGGTAAACAATAAGGAGGGAAGAGCAGGTTTTGGCCATCAGGAGTGCAGGCGCCGGTGGGGAGAGGGAAAAGAGTAGAAACAATCTTGGCATGTTTCATCTGACAAGCTCCAAGTTCCTTAAAGACATATTTTACCGCCCCACATAGCAAGAAGGGGCTAGCAGCAAGCCTGCATTCATTTTACAGGTCAGAAATCTGAGAAACAGACAGGAAAAAATGCTTTGTGCAAGGCTCATGGAGGATCTGACACCTAAGAGCAGAGAAATCATGGCTCCCAGGAAACCGGACTTCGAGAGAGGTGGCAGAAGGAAGAGAGTGTGTGAGCCGCAGCCCTCCCCAGTGATGAGGAAGCAGAGTTGAAGACCTCGGGGACTCCGGGGTGTGGTCACTAAGTAGATAGACAAGTGTGCAGATAAGAAAGAACAGGAGGCAAGACAGGGCTATAAATCAGGGAGACCCTGTGGTCGTGTGTGTCACTGCAGACACTCCCTACAATTCCCAGGATCTCACTGCTGAAAAAATACCAATTAGCAATTGCAAACCCAAAAACATCCTACCTGTTGCCTCTGTTGAGCCCCTGCATCTGCCTAGGAGTTCCTACTTGGGAATTTGTTTAAACAAAAAAGAAAAAGCATTCATGGGGACCACTCCTCCTGAAACAATGGCAGGGGTTATAACACTCTCCACAAAGAATACCACTCACCTCTTCATTTCCTTCCCAGATTTTAACTTTTCTTTCCTTAGGTCTTTGCTAGCCTCTCTTCCTGAGTCTTTTTCTATCACTTCCTCTTTTTCCTCTCATTGGTTTCTCCTTTCTCCTTCTGATCCCTTTGTACCTATCTATCTCTAGGCCCTATATCCCTAAGCCGTCTTCCTTGTCCTTAATGCAACACTGGGAGCAGAACCCCCAAGGCTATGCTACAGTATTGTTTACCTCCAAGAGAGCCTTTGAGGGTACCGTTATGAGGCACTGAGTGCAGGTGCCTAGAAGAGGCACTCAACAGTGACAGCTGCTGAAAATCAGAGAATCTAGGACAAGAAGAGGGTGCTGGAGGCCAGCTCAGGACACAGGAAGTCCTGTCAACAGATGGCTTATACAAGATCAGCCAACTGGGTCCATGCCCTAAGGGGATTCAATAAGGAAAATACTCATAAACAAGCTAACATGCCTAGACCAGATCTCCCCTTCTGGGGAGGAAACTCAATCCTTATCCTTTGTATCTGGTTTATCCTGAAGTCCAACAAGGTGCTCAGGCTTCTTCTCCCCATGTCCTTTGCTATCAGCCTGAAGGGAGGGCTTCCACCCCAAATGACTAAGAAGCATTCATTGGTTCTCATTGACCCATCAATTTTGTGAACCAAGGTCCTCATAAGTCACACAAAGTATGTGTTTGTATTACATATGGTGTGCTTCATTTACTTAAGACATCTGATTGGGCCCTAAGTTTTTTATCTTCCTGAGCTAAACATACAAAAGTCACAATGACCACAGTCCAGTAGGCTCAAGCTTCCCAAAGGAACATCAGTCCCTAGAAGCTTTCCCAACCCCCTAACATTGTTCCTCAGATTCAACACTGTTGGGATCTCTGGTTTTGATCCAGAACACCCCCACCAGATTTTGTGTCTTCTCACCACAACAAGGTTCCATTGTCATGTCCTAGATTCACCAACTTGCCATTTAATTTGATTTTCCAATTCCACTATCCAGGTGACCCCATCATAGA
This sequence comes from Murina feae, assembly GCA_004026665.1. NCBI lineage: Eukaryota > Metazoa > Chordata > Mammalia > Chiroptera > Vespertilionidae > Murina > Murina feae. Next base: position 11,621 of record PVJC01011095.1, read on the forward strand.
AATTCTTTTCAGGGCAGGGCAATGCTCCCTTGAATGACTAGCTTGCTGGAAGGAGCCTCTTTTTTTTTTTTTAAGGATGGACTTGGGAACATTCAAGAAGATAAAGTTACAGATGTTGCCTTGTCACTGTAAATTCCTCAGTTCTGGTGTTTTGGGTCTCCTAACCTAGCCACACATATCTATTTTCCTCAGCTTGTTATTCCAATCTGGAAATTTTCTTTTTCCAATGGTGCCATCTCACCATCCCCGCCTCTCCCTCTGACCCTGAGCCTATGATCTCACAAATTGCTTCCTGAGAGCTAATCAAAAATCAACAACACAGGTGTGGACAAATATACAAGGAATATATCAAAAACAAAATAAAATCAGGAAGTCAACAGTAAATGGGGCCACAGATGTAGCTGTTAAAATTCATCATGAATCAGAGAGCATCATTCTAGTAGAGGGCACTGGTTTGGAGCATCCAAAGCTGGTATTGTGTGGCCTTGTAGTGACCTACCTATAGTCTGAAGTACCTAGCCTTTGGGAGGCTATTGGATTTGGGTGGAAAGGGTAGTATGGAAGCTGGAGAGGAAAGCATCTAATTCAGCAATACGAATAAGGCTAGCTTCATGGTACCCAAGCTATTCAAATGGGAAGAGAAAAACAATCTTTCTTCAGGTCAACTGAGGGGCACTGTTAAGATATTAATAAGCCCAGGAGAAAGCATAGAGCACCTGGCAAGTAGCCAAGGCATGGGGGAGAGGGCAATAAAACTAGAAGAGCTGAGGCAGAATTGTTTAGCCATTGCACAGGAAATCAGGGGTAGGTTTGGAAGTGGAAGAGTAAATGTGGAAAGAGACTAAGAAGCCTAGTGTACACTGCACCAAGGAAGGGATAGAGTATCACAGTGACTGGAAACAGACTAGGAAGTGCTTAGGGCTAGAAATTAAAACACTTTAGAGGATGGCTGTGGCAATGAATAAGAAGAGGTACAGGAAGGGAGGGAGGGAGGGAGGGAGGACAATAAAATGATATAGCAAGTAGGCGTCACCAAGAACAGCTCTGGAAGACCCTGGGTTTGGGAATGCCAGTGACAAAAACAAGAAAAACAAGTCAAAATCCTGACTTGGAGATGAGGTGAAGGTGTAAGAATGGAGAGCTGAGTAGCTCAGTTGGTTGGAGTTGTCCCAATGCACTCAAGATCATGGGTTCAATCCCCAGTCAGGGCACATACAAGAAGCAATCAATTAATGAGTGAAGCAACAAATTGATGTTTCTCTTTCTTTCTCCTCTCTTCCAACCTCCCTCTTTCTCTTAAAAAAATAAATAAATTAGAATAAAAACAAAAAACCTTTAAAAAAAAACACAAAGAATGAAGGAGAGGCCAACCATGGCAGGGAAGAAGCCACCACATGGTTCAATGCTTAACAAGTTAAACTCCTTTTCCTAAAAAAATGTAAATATGAACTGCCATTTAACCAAGTGATCCCATTTCTAGGAATATATCCTAAGAAACCCAAAACACCAATCAGAAAGAATATATGCACCCCTATGTTTATAGCAGCACAATTTACAATAGCTAAGGTCTGGAACAGCCCAAGTGCCCATCAATAGCTGAGTGGATAAAAAAGCTGTGTTACATTTATACCATGGAATATTATGCATCAGTAAAAAAAGAAAAATTTCTTACCCTTTGAGACAGCACGGGGAGACCTGAAGAATATCACGCTAAGTGCAATAAGTTAGTCAAAGAAAGACAAGTGTCACATGATCTCACTCATATGTGGGATCTAATCAACAAAATAAACTGATAAACAGAGTGGATCCAGAGACACAGAAGCATAGGACAGAGTGCGGAATCTTGGAGGGAAGGCTGGGGAGAGTGGATGGGTGGAAGGTAATCAATTAAAGACTTTGTATGTATATATGCATAACCCATGGACACAGACAGTGTGAGGGGAACCTGGAGGATGCAAGAGTTGGGCTGGAGGGGTTCAATGGGGAAAAAGGGTACATATGTAATATTCTCAACAATAAAGATTTACAAAGAAAAAAGAGAAGAGAAAGAAAATTAAACGTTAGTATATACCCAAAAACACCAAAAACAGGTATTAAACAGTATTTGAACACCCATGTTCATAGTAACATTATTCACAATAAACAAAAGTAGAAGGAACTCACACGTCCATCAACAGATGAAAGGATAAAGAAAATGTGATACTAGTATACCCATACAATCAGTCCTAGAAAGGAAAGAAGTACTTAATAACATGCTATAATATGCATGAATCTTGAAACCATTGTAAATGAGAAAAGCCAAACACAAAAAGTCATATATTATATGAATCCATTTATATAAAACTAGTAGCCCGATGCACAAAGATTTGTGCAAGAATGGGCCTTTCTTCCCCTGGCTGCTGGCACCACCTTCACTCCGGTCCGGAGCCACCTTTCCGCCTTCCCATGCTGCCCAGGGGCCTGGAGTGCTGGGGTAGTGCTGAAGGCCTGCGTCGTTACCATGGCAATGACACAAGCATCCCACCCTGCCCCTGGCCGCTCTGTGCCTGCATATGCAAATTAACCTGCCCTCTTTGTTGGGCTAATTTGCGTGCTCACTCTTGATTGGCTGGTGGGTGTTGTGAAGGTATGGTCAATTTGCATAGCTCTCTTTTATTAGTGTAGACTAGAGGCCTGGTGCACAAATTTGTGCACAAGTGAAGTCTGGCAAGTCTGCCCTGATGGGGGCCCATTGGACTGGGCTGGGGGGGGGAGGTGCCATGGGCAGTTGGATAGCTGACCCCACTGCTGGTTGGAATGTTGGGGGTCCACAGGGGGTGGGGACAGCTGGAGGGAGGGACCATGGGTGGTTGGCCAGCCGGCCTGACCCCAATTGGGGTGTTTGGGGTTGATTGGTGGCTAGACTGGAGGGTAAGCCAATCAGGGCCCAGATCAGGCTGGTTGGCTGCCACAGTACACATCATAGCCACTGGTCATTCTGGTTGTTCTAGTCGTTCCACCATTTTGGTCACTGTGCTTTCATGTAGACAGATATTCAGAAAAGGTAAATCCATAAAGACAGAAAGCAGATTAGACTTGCCTATTTTTACTTATGTAGACACGTTTGTGTAATTAAAATTACGTATGAAAAGTTTAATTTCACAGAAAAGTTTTCTATATGTTACTGTAAGTTTAATTTTATACTAAATAGCCCTAGCCAGTTTTGCTCAGTGGATAAAGCATCAACCTGCAGACTGAAGGGTCCCAGGTTCGATTCCAGTCAAGGGCACATGCCTAAGTTGTAGGCTCGATCCCCAGTGTGGGCTGTGCAGAAGGCAGCCAATCAATTTTCTCTCATCATTGATGTTTCTCTTCCTCTCTCCCTCTCACTTCCTCTCTGAAATCAATAAAAATGTTTTTTTAATAAATAAAAATAAAAGCATTCTTCATTTCTGTTATGGTGTTTTGAGCTGTGTAATTCGTTATTCTTAGAATTTTCAACTCTCCAATTACATTATCCACCTGTTTTTGCATGTTGTTTACTTTTCCATTATAGCCCTTAGCACATTAATTATAGGTTTTAAAATTCCTGGTATGGTAATTCCAACATTTCCACCACATCTGACTCTGGTTCTGACGCTTGTTTAGTCTCTTCAAACTGTTTTTGCCTTTTAGAATGCCTTGTAATTTTTTATTGGAAGGTAGATATGATATACTGGGTAAAAGGAACTGCAGTAAATAGGTGTGGGAGGAAGGTAAGTGTCCTATGGTCCTATGATTAGGCCCCAATCTTTTGGTGAGCCTATGTGCCTGGACTAAACTTCACCAGTGCTTCTCAGTTACCACTCCCACCTTAGGTGGAACAGTATGGCTAGAGTGGGCTGGGGATGGGTATTTCCCTTCCCCCGGGTAGGTTCCCTTCCCCCTTTATCAGGTTAGGCTCTGATAAAGTACTTTCTCCTTAGGGCCTTGTTAAGAAGATCAGAGTGCTTTGGCATATTTCCAAGTAGTTACATTTGCTTCCCCCTATTGGAAGCATGGGGGGAGAGAGGGGATTCTCCAGTATTCACTGTGAGGACCTGGTAGAGCTCCTGGAGGCAAAATTCACCAAAGTATGAGGGCTTCATGACTAGGTCCCCCAAAGATTGGGTTGTTTTGTTTTATTGAGCTGTAATTTATATCTATACTAATAAAAGGGTAATATACTAATTAGACCGGGAGACCTTCTGGACAAAGCCATGGTGGCGGGGCCAAGGCAGAGGCAGTTAGGGGCGATCAGGCCAGGAGGGGAGGGCAGTTGGGGATGAGCAGGCTAGCAGTGGGGGGCAGTTGGAGGCGATCAGGCCAAGGGGAACAGTTGGGGTTGAGCAGGCCAGTAGGCAGAGTGGTTAGGGGAGATGAGGCAGGCAGGCAGGTGAGCAGTTAGGAGTCAGAGGTCCCGGATTTCAAAAGGGATGTCTGACTGCCAGGATGTGGCCTAAACTGGCAGTCGGACATCCCCCGAGGGGTCCCAGATTGGAGAGGGTGCAGGCTGGGCTGAGGGACAACCACCCCACCCCGTGCACAAATTTCGTTCACTGAGCCACTAGTATATATACTATATACTGAGTGGCCAGATTATTATGACCACCCCATCAGTACTTCATTGGGCCACCTTTTGCCTTCAATACTATGGCGATTCTTCTTGGCATTGACTCCATTAGATGTTGAAAGGTGATGCGAGGAATCTGACACCATGCCTGATGAATAGCACTGTCCGGTTCTGTGAGATTTGATGGTTATTAAGCTGCCTGATGATTGTGGGGGCCACCTAAGCAAGGTAAAGTCTCCCTCATGTTCTTGAAACCACTCCTACATAATACGAGCACCATGGCATGGCGCATTGCCTTGTTGGAAGAAGCCATCTCCATTGGGATACGCCATCAACATGATAGGATGAACTTGATCAGCAACGATACTTAGGTATGTTGTACTATTCAGACGTTGTTCCATATGAATTAAAGGGCCCAAATCATGCCAGGAAAACATGCCCCCAACCATAACACTGCTCCACCAGCTTGAAGGGTTGTACTCATGCATATGGGGTGCATGCTTTCATGCCATTTCCGCCAAATTCTCACTCTGCCATCAGCATGATGCAACTGGAAACGTAATTCATCGGACCACATGACTTTTTTCCAATGCTCGACAGTCCAATCCTTGTGTTCCTTTGCGAATTGGAGACATTTTATCTTGGTAACTGCAGACAGCAAAGGTTCGAACAGGCCTTCAGCTTCCATATCCCATACGATGCACTGTACAGCTAATTTGTCTACAAATGTCAGGTGGTCATAATAATCTGGTCACTCAGTGTGAGTGTGAGCTACCGAGCTGTGGTGACTTGGCAGCAGCGGTTCCCCCAGAACCAGAGAGGAGGGAGCCCGATTCCTCATGAAGCCCTGTGATTCCACTTTTGGCCGTGGGTTATGTTGTTGCTGGGGCACTGTCACCCCGAATCTGGTTTACTGCAAACTTGTGTTTGTGTTCCACACCCTGTACAAAAGCAACTTTGCAGAGTGCCCTCTTGCACTCCAGGACCCTTCAGGGGATGTCAGAGAGCCGGTTTTGGCCTGACCTCTGCAGGCCAGGTTGAGGGACCACACCTGCCAGAGGGACACCTGCTCACAAGGGGCAGTGCTGCAGCTGCACCCAAGGTGCAGCCGGCCAGGGAGAAATCATGGGAAGTTGGCTCCAGGGCATGTCCAGTCCCACTCCACAGGCCACCTTCTAATTAATTTCCTTTCAATGTGCACGAATTTGTGCACAGGGTCACTAGTTTACATATAACATTGTGTAAGTTTAAAGTGTACAATGTATTCATTTGAAACATTTATAAATTGCAGTATGAGTACCAACAAAGCATCAGCTAACACTAACACCTCTATCACATCACATAATTACTGTTTCTTTTTTGTGGTAGAAACAATTAAGATCTAGTTTTTTAGCAACTTTGAAGTTTACAATACAGTATTGACCATAATCTCTATGCTATGCATTAGATCTGCCCCCTGAACTGACTTGCCCATGCTGAGCCTCTAGCAATTTGTCGATTATAGTTTAGGTTTTCCTACTCTGGCACTGGTTCACATTGAGGTTTCTGCTCCACTATGTTTTGTTTCAAAATTAACTATTTTTTAAAAATACGTTTTTATTGATTTCAGAGAAGAAGGGAAAGGGAGAAACAATGATGAAAGAGAATCTTTGATGGGCTGCTCCTGCACACCCCCTACTGGGGATTGAGCTGGCAACCCGGGCAAGTGTCCTGACTGATAATCAAGCCGTGACCTCCTCTGGTTCATAGGTCGATGCTCAACCACTGAGCCAAACTGGCCAGGCAAAATTAACTACATTTTAAAGTATAATTTATATACAACAAAATGTACCTATTTTATGTATGTGAATAACCTTATCCCTTTGTTTTTCAACTTCTGAGATAATCTAGTACGCAGCTAGAGTTGAGAAACACTACTCTGTCCTTCTTAGTTGCCAGCTAAGGCCTTGGAACTATCAATTCTGAGGTTATTTACTTATTTCTTGGTCTTGGTTTCTTAACATCTCTGGTTTCTGGATGGAACATCTGTAAACACCACCCCACCACAGGGGTTCCAATTTACTGATTCCTAATATTATAGAAACAAGCTCATAGTAGAGATGGAAAATTTATTTAAATGGTCAAGTAATTCATCTATCTTTCACTTACCTACTAAGCCTGTGCCCATTTTCCATAGCTAATTCCTCCCTTCCTCTCAACTTTAGCTGCCTAAGGAATGTAGTAGACTCTTTTCCCATCAGACCAGGTTCCTCATCATGCCCTTGCCACACTCTTTATTCATTCTGTTTTCATCCTCCCTCACCTTCACCTATAAGCCCTCTGCATTATTTAAGTCCAAGTTCAAAGCCCACCTCCATCACAAAACCTTCCTCCCCAGCTAAATGATGTGGCACTTGAGCACATAATCATACTCCAGGTGAGAGCTCACCTTGCTCTAGTTGTTGTAAACAATCAAATTCAATTAAACAAATAATGGGGTCAGGTGAGAGCTTTCTTTGATGTAAACATAATGTTAGGTTCTGGGCCACAAAGTGGTGACTAAGACACAAACCAGACATGGTTCCTGCTTTCTCATGACAGTGTCTAACCAAGAGGTAAAGCTTACCTGGGTGCTGGGGAAAACATATCAAGGGGATGCATTATTTTTGCACATCTGTCTGTGCAAGATCATCACAGCTCTTGGAATACCAACCGTAGTTCACACTTCTTTGCGTCCTCTGCATCTCCATATACTACATGATCAATGTCTGGTCCTAAACTCACCAGGTACCATTGGAAAGGTATGGGGTCATAATTGGGGCAATTTAGCATCAAGCTTTTTGTTTTTTCCCACTTTCTCCTCTTTCCTTTCTACCTCATTGCTTCCTTCCTTCTCTGCTCCTTGTCCCATTTCCAGTCCTCCCTGGCTGAACCCTGGACCTAAGCCTAGGCCACAGGACATTCTGATCAGGTCAGTACTTAGCTATGTGTTCTCTTATTTCTTAGCTTATCCCATTTGGAGAGAAAAGTATGGACCTAAGGTTTTCTACTTTTGCTACCCATTCAAATCACCTAAAAAGCTGATGTTTAGCTCTCCCTCCCCTCAAATCTAATTATTGACTTGAGGTGAGGTCTTGATACGGATAGTTCTTAGAGCACTCAGGTAATTCAAATGGCAGCCAGACCAAGAACCATGGCAACAGACTAAGGATTTAAAAGCCTCTACCTTCTTGGCTGAGGGTGATGGCCCCCAGAAATAACCAGAAAATCTGGCATGTGCCAACAGGATGGCATCCCTTGCACCAGGAGTAGGGTAAGGATGGGTGCTTCATATCTCTAGCACCTCAACTCCATAATGACTGTCACTTACAGTTGAAGCCAAAATCATGGAAAAGGAAGTCAGGAGAAGAAAGAATGGTTAATAGGAATGCTGAGAGCAAGGAAGCAGACTGCCCTGTAAATTAAGATTTGTGTAACCTCGATGGGGTAGAGGCATGTTAAAGGAAGGAATAGCTGAAAAATAGTTGGCACAGAATTAGATCTCGATAAATGACAGCTTTTACACTGACATTTTGTATTCAAATTATATGCACAAGTAGTGCAAGTAAAATTAGTTCCATTTTAGAGATTGGAAAAAGAAGTTTAGAGAGTAACTTTCCTGCCTTTCCATCCTCTCCCCATAGGCTAGCCCACTGTGCAAGTCAACTCACCTGCCCCTCACCATGGTAGTTTAATGGCTAAGATGTGAGTCCTCAAACTTGACTGCAAAGATTATTCACCACAAAACCCTGAACAGGTAAGTAACCTTTCTTAACTCCACTTTTCTCACCTGTACGATGGAACAACATAAAGATTCCTATTGCTCACAGAGCCACTGAGAAGAGTAAATGAGATCGTGTTTCAGAGCACAAGCTTGGGTTATTATTCCAGTTGTCATAGCACTTACCCGTCTCTCATGTAATAATTGATTTACTTGTCTTTCTCCTCTTACCTAACTCCCCAGGCCATTTCTCTCTCGTTTGTAAACTCCCTACATTTTGAAATTAGTTCTTAAAAGAATTATACCACACATATAAAGGAATATACATGAACGGCTTAAAGAACTGACACCTGTGTACCCATCATTCCCCTTAAGAAACTGACAATTCCTTGAAACCCTTTGTGCTTCTCTCCAATCACATCCCTATCTCTCCCCCAAAAATAACCCCCTTTCTGAACATTGTTTAACTTTTTAATTAAAAAACAAAACTATGAATCCCAGAAATTATTTTTTGTCTTTATATCTCCAGAATATTAAACTTTATAGGCGCTCAATAAACAGTGGGTAAATAAATGAGTGTCCTAACAGAACTAGAACCAGAACAGGGTGTTTTTTCTTTTTAGTTCTTAGCTATTTAATATTGGGTAAACTTCTCTAAAGCTCAGTTTCCTCAACTATAAAAAGAATATGATAGGTTCCATGCTCCCAGGGTTCCCTTCCAGCATAAGTATACGGTTCACCCAAGAGATGTTTCCTGGGACTGGGACCTGGTGTTCATAAAGACTATATAGCAAACTACTGTGGAAAATATCAGAGCATCCCAACTGGTGTGCCAGGGCACACTAGTAGGTCTCAAATGGGTAACAGGTATTCAAAGTACCAACCCTTTGAGTTTGAAGGGCAGCAGAATTCTAGGATTGACTGCATCCAATCACAAATACCCTTATCGCTTTACTCCAAAATATATAATTTTTTAAAAATGTTATTCCCAGCCAATATGGCTCAGTGGTTGAGTGCCAACCCATTAACCAGGAGGTCATGGTTCGATTCCCAGTCAGGCACATGTCTGTTGCAGGTTCAATTCCCAGGAGGAGGTGTGCAGGAGGCAGCTGATCAATGATTCTCTCTCATCACTGATGTTTCTATCCCTCTCTTTTTCTCCCTTCCTCTCTCTGAAATCAATAAAAATATATTTTTTAAAAAATATATTATCTTGCCATAGCTAGTTTGGCTCAGTGGATAGAGCATCAGCCTGTGACTGAAGGATCTTGAGTTCAATTCCGCTCAAGGGATTGTGGGCTCAATCCCCAGTAGGGGGCGTACAGGAAGCAGCTAATCAATGATTCTCATAGTTGTTTCTCTCTCCTTCTCCCTTCCTCTCTGAAATCAATAAAAATATACTTTTTAACATGCAATATTAAAACAAAAAGCCAAGTCTTTAAAAAATATTTATCTTTTCCTATCATTTTCTATATGAGCCAACAGGGAAAAAGGTTGACAGCACTATATTAGAGTATGTTGAGTGAGAGGCTGGATTCAGCCTACAAACCCAGGACATTTGGTGGATACCCTCCTTCCCCTTTTCAGAGGCCACTGGCCCACTCTGGAGGTGCCATATCAGTAGTTTCTGGCAGAGCCGCTGGGGAAGAGAGGGAGGAGAGAAACATCTTAATGCAAGAAGAAAGGAAGCCTTGAAGAAAGGGGTGGCTTCAAGGTCCTATCCTCTATGCAGAGGAACCTTGTCACACAGGCTTTCCCTAAAGCTGAGGCAGAAGTGTGCCCGAGAGCAGACCCGGAGGGCATTGTCCAGGACTCTCTGCAAGGAGACTGAGAACTCCCCACAGGCGGCCCAGTCCAGCTGCTGCCCAGCCACAACTGTTGGCAGGGAGTCTCCAGGTCTAAAATTAGCCTCCAGCTCTCCACCCAGGCAGTTCCACCACTCACTCTGGCAGCGGGGGCCCTGTGGTGAGGTAACGACTGAGGCCCGTCTGTCTCAGGACAACAAGGGGTTAGGGAAAGGAAGCACAGAGCAAAGTCCTGCTCTCCCATCATGGTCGGCCCCAAGCTGGAAACTGGAGAAACACATTAAAAGCAGGAGCATTTGCATGTATGGAACTCAACCATTGCTTTGCTTCTGTTCTTCCTCCATGTCTGTACCCATAAGGTACACCCTGTCCTAGTAACTCAAGGAACACAAACACACAAAAAGTAAAGCAAACTTTTATTGAGAGTTTTAAGATGTGCCAGGTTTTCAGTTTTGCCACCAAAACCTTGTGAGGTCAGAGTCGTTGTTCTCATTATACAGAACACCAGGGGATGCTCATCAAATTAGCCAGCCTGAGTCGGTGACCCTGTGAGGAAGACTCCAGAAGTGCCAGCCCCCTTCTTTGGGAGGAGTAGAATTTCTGGAGGGGCATCTCTAGGACAAGCTCCCTTCCAAAGGCATTGACTCACTGACCCCCACTTCTAGTTCCCTCAGCTTCTGATGGTCTGGTCAGGGAGCCTGTGGCTGGAGCTGCCAAAATAAGCGGCCAACCCAAAAGCCAACTTCTGGGCAGATGTCCCTCCCACCCCTGGGCTAAGCACACAGTGGTGTTTATGTGATGGCTGCCCAGGAAGCAGGGTGGGGGTGGTGAGGCTCTGAGTGGGGACTGGTCCATGGTCCATAACTCGAGAGGAGTAGGAGGGCTACGAGAAAGATGATCACGGTCACCAGGGCCTGTGGAAATGCCCACCAAAGTCACTGAGTCTCTCCAGTCAAAAGCTTCCCAGAGGTCCTTTCCCTAAGGACTATAAGCCAGGGCTCATCCAACCTTAGCCTGCTCTTCACTTGCCCCCACCTATGGAACCTGTCCTTCTATTTCCAAGACAGGAGACAATGTGAGAGGAAGAAGGTGGAGGATAGCGACTGCTTCACAGGTGAGAGTTGGATCATGGGCCCAACTCCCAGTGCTGACTAAATGAGAAGGCCGAGCCACTTCAGCTGGGAATCCTCAGAGCTGGTGCAAATACCACTTTCTCTGGGAATAATGTCAGAGCCAGAGGGGACCAACAGCCCAGTAGCCAACCCTTCTCTACAAATAAGAAAACTGAGGCCCAGAAGGCAGGACTGACTTGCTCAAAGTCACAGAGCCAGTTCATATCAGAACCAAGTCTGGAACCCAGATCCCCCGACTCCTAGCCCAAGGTTCTTAGCCCTAACAATGTGTTTAGTGGGGGGGGGGAAGAAGCCCAAGTTCCCTTCTAGCCCCAATACACTATGATTCTATAAAGGTTTCTACTTTTTTCCTCTGCTACAACAGACCCCAACTGTTCATACAATTCACCAGTGACTCTCCTTGGCCAAATATACTATTTTCTTAGACCTTCTGGCCCTGTCATCTGTACCTGACACTGTTGCTCACTTTTTTCCTTATCAAGACTCCTTAGAAGTATGATTCCCTCCTCCATAATTCTCTACTCATTTTGTCTCTCTCGGTGGCTCACTGTAAGTAGCCAAAAGGGTCCCCAGGCATAGCCCCTTGCACTGCTGAAGATTCCAAGTCCTGGCCCTCACACCTTCAGCAGTCTGAGGAACATCAGCTGATTGGTCTAGTAGAGGGCTCTGAGCAGGATAAGACAGTGACACCATCAGAGCCATGCCAAGAAACAAAGTGCCCTCAGCAAGATTTAAGTTACTCAAGAGAGATTCTAGACTATATATGATGGTCTGCTGAGATTCTGAACCATCCCATCTCTCTTACCTAGTGTGAAAGTTGAGTGTGAGGCTCCCAACTCCTTTAGTTGGCTTAACAAGGTATGTCTGTGCCAGCCTCGTCTTGCCTCTTAGTTTCTGCTCTGTATAAAGGAGGCAGCAGGCTGTGCCTTCTGTCTCCCAGTGAACTCCAGGATTCATTTGGACAGATGGGTGTCATTTCCCAACACCATTGCTTCATATGCACTCATGCATAGGCTGCAGCAGAGGACACCTTCCCCAGGAGGTGAAAAGGACTAACCTTCCTTCGGGAGAAGTAGCAACCTGTGATCCTACACTGTGACTGCAGCCTAAGTTGCCTCAAGTTCCCAAGAGAAAGGATTCATGTGAAAACAAGGTTCTATTGTTCTCCCTTACCTTCCCTCACATGATTGGCTCATGAACACCCTGCCAGCGAGGAAAAGTGTTTACTACCCTAGAACTTTCCAACCTTCCCTGAGATATAAAGGAACAGAAAAATGTAGAAAAACAACTCTTTCTTGGGGATTTTTTTCCCCCTTGATTTTAGGAGAAACAACTATGGATTTTTTTTTTCCTGCCTGACAGGACTTCCAATTTCTAAATATATCAAGTATAGTCATTTTGAGCAAACCAAGTTCTGCACAATATATGTTTATCTTGCTAACCTAACAAAAAAATTACTTTAGATTTGTATAGGGCACTTAAAATACTTCAGAACTATTTCCTTAAAAATATTAAAATATATTTCCATTTCCCAGAAATTGAACTTGCCTAATTTTTGTATCAACAAATATCTTAGGCAGTTTGTGCCTTTGCTTTTTTCTCAAAGTGGTAAATTAAAAACTTTCAATTTAGCCCTAACCGGTTTGGCTCAGTGGATAGAACACTGGCCTGCAGACTGAAAGGTCCCAGGTTCAATTCTGGTCAAGGGCATGTACCTTGGGCACATCCCCAGTAGGAGGTGTGCAGGAGGCAGCTGATTGATGTTTCTCTCTCATTGATGTTTCTAACTCTCTATCCCTCTCCCTCTCTGTAAAAAATCAATAAAATATATATATTTTTTAAAAAACTTACAATTTAATAGTTCTTGCTTCCATAACAGACAGGTAGTATTTCCTGAGAACTACAATTAAAATGTCACCATTGTAGAATGTTCCTCATGCAAATATTTTTCCAATTTTCATGCATCAAAGTTGAATTCTTATTCAATATGCTAAATCAAGCTTGAATGTTATTTTTTACCTCCTCTCTGCACTCTTCCAAACATGTTCTGAACCACTTACTGTTAACCTCTCTGCACTCTTCCAAACATGTTCTGAACCACTTACTGTTAACCTCTGCAATTTTTCTTCAATTTGTCATCCAGTATATTTGTTCCCCTCACATAGAATTGCCAGCAATAGACTTCCATTTGCTGACTATAACTAGGATTATGAAAATACCAGCTCTCACCAGTTTGTATTTTTCTACAGAGATGAGAATAAGGGAGAAGACAACAATTTTTTTAAATACGCATTTTTCTACAAAAGGGCTCCGCGATTCCTGTGTTCTAAGACTTTTTTGGTTTAAAATCTACTTCATTTATTCTTATTCTCCATCCTTCCTCAACTCAAAGGGGTGAGAGAGGAAATCATAACTCTACTTTGTGTTTTTGCTTTGTTTTGTTTAAAGAAGCTCTAGAGACAGAGGGACAGCCATATGAAGACATGGGTCATCTACATCACAAGGAGAGAGGAAATTAAAACTGCCAACACCTTGATCTCGGACTTCAGCCTCCTAAACTGGGAGAGAATAACTTTCTGTTGGTTCAGCCAACCCCTCCCCCAAATAAAAAGAAGCTCTCCATTTCTTTAGTAGTATGGGCTCTATTCCAAGGATGGGAGAGAGAGGAACAAAGGGATCTGTTAGATGAGAAATGTCAACTCTTGGCCTGCCCTTTGCAATGTGACGATTTAATATCAACAAGTTCTTTTACAGATTACTCTTGACTATCCATATCAATACAGAAAGTCACTGGAGACATTTCAGAAAACCCACAGGTCACCCTTAACAGCAGCGGAATTGGGCACATGATCCACCACCAGCAAGGTGGCAATAACTTCAGCTATTTCACTGGCAAGAAAATGTAAATGAACTTGAATACAGGTTATATGCATGTCAGGTTGCTTGGACGGGTAGAAAGAGGGGGCCTCATGAAACTCAGATTTAAAAGAAGCATTCTTAGCAAACAAAAAGGGAATGAGCAATGGCAGGATGGCAATGGTGCAGTGTGCTGTAAAGAGCACTGCCAAGCGTGGGGAATGCTGAGCCCAGCATTCTCTAGGCAGGTTGCCTAACACTCTCTAGGCCTTACAGTCTTCATTGGTGAAGTCAGGAGGTTAGGCAAACAGATGTATTTTAATGTATTTTAAGAGTCAACTCAAATCCATTTGTAGTGACTGCATGGCAAGTTATTTGAGAAAGATTGAGGTTGTATCTGGGATCAGTTCTATTGGAGATGTCTGCCATTGGCCTGGAACAAGAAATGCAGGTGTTGCCCTGGGCTGTGTGGGTCAGTTGGTTAAGCACTGTCCCATGCACCAAAATTCCCGGTCAGGGCATGTGCCCAGGTTGTGGGCTAGATCCCCTGCAGGAGGCAGCCCATCAATGTTTCTCTCTCTCCCCTCCCTCTTCCTTCCTCTCTCTACAATCAATTTTTTTTAAATGCTGGTATTTTCCATCATAGATTTTGAAAATCTCTGAGATCCATTCCTGTCCTAGGATTCTTTGTGAAAGGCAATATCTGAAAACCAATCAGAGAGAGAAATGGGGCTCTAAAAGCTGGTTAAATGAAAATAAACAATTAATAGTGGCTAATATTTATTAAACTTTATGTATCAGGAGCCATTCTAAGTCCTTATTTCACTTAATTATATGCATTATTTCACTTAATTGTTACAAAAGAAATCCAGCGAAGTAGCTACTGTTACTATTCCCATTTTACAGACAAGGAACTGAGGCTCAGGAATCTGCTGATGGAGGCACAGCTTACTAAGCATTGAAACTGGGATTCAAACTCAGGTAGTCTGACTTTAGAGATTTGCTCTTGACCACTATGTTATGATGAAGAAAGAAAAGGAAGAGTAGGCTGGCCGGTGTGGGTTGGTGGTTGAGCCACCCATGAACCAGGCATGATGTCATAGTTCAATTCCTGGTCAAGACATATGCCCCAGTTGTGGTTGGGAGCTCGATCAGTGATTCTCTCTTACCATTGATGTTTCTATCTCTCTCTCTCTCCCTTCTTCTCTGAAATCAGTAAAAATATACTTTAAGAAAAGAAGAGTAAAAGACATTACCAGATGGAATGGAGGACACAATAGCAACCTCAGACATTAAGGCAGAAAGGATGGGCACAGTGAAGGCTGTGCAGACTCAATTCTAAGTCAGCCACCTGTCTCTTCCAAGCACACCATCAATGCTTGTGAGGAGCAAACAGCCATGACCAATACCTGAGAAGCTGTCTTTGGCTTGTCTAAACAACCTAGTTGGAGTACAGAAGACCAACCCAGATGCAGAAGTAAAAGAAAATATCTAAAAATAATGAAAGAAAATGTGAGTTTCAGACCACTTAAGTGCAACAAAACTTCCAAAAAGAGCGAGGTCAGCTGGGACTGAAATAATTAAAGGCAGCTTTAAGGAAGAGATAGAATGATGGGCAGAGTTTTGAAAGGCAAGCAGAGGAATAGCATGACACTGGAGAGCAGCATTCAAGAATTTGAGAGAGCCCAGCTGGTGTGGCTCAGTGATTGAGCATCGACCTATGAACCAGGAAGTCACAGTTTGATTCCCAATCAGGGTACATGCCCAGGTTGTGGGCTTGATCTCTGTTGTGGGGCGTGCTGGAGGCAGCCAATCAATGATCCTCTCATCATTGATGTTTCTAGCCCTCTCTCTCTCTTCCTCTCTGAAATCAATAAAAAATATTTTTTTAATTAAAAACAAAAAAATCTGAGAGAAGCCCTGCCAGTGCGGCTCAGTGGTTGAGTGGTGACTCATGCACCAATAGGTCACTGGTTCGATTCCCAGTTAGGGTACATGCCTGGGTTATGGGCTCAGTCCCCATTAGGAAATGTGCAGGAGGCAGCCAATCGATGTTGATTTTTCTCTCGCAGGGATGTTTCCCTCTCTTGTGGATGTTTCTCTCTCTCTCTCCCTCTTCCTCTCCTTACCACTCTCTCTCTACAATCAATAAAAACTTTTTTTTAAAGAATCTGAGAGGAGACCAGCCTAAGGTAGGGAGACCTCAACTCAGGTTCTCCTTGGACAAGAAGTGAGGGTGAAGCTTTGCTCTCTGGATGGGTTTCTTCCAGAGTTTATACATACTCTTCCGCATGTCCTACCAGAGGGACTGCTTCCTGGCTCTCTTTCTCCCACCTAACATCTCTGCCCTACAACTAGAGTAAAGAGACTTAATTGGGAGGACATCCCCAAGTAAATCAAACTCTGAGAATCTACCATGTACCAAGTATCGGGCAAAGCACTTAGGCAGAGTTCTTAGCTAGGGATCCATGGATAGGTGTCAGGGGCCTGTGAATCTCCCCAAAGTAGCATGCAAAATATGTGAGTGGGCAGGCAAATTTCTGGGGAGAGAGTCCACAGTTTCTTCATCAAATTCTATAACAGCATGTAAGCCACAAAGGTTAAAAAGTCCCTGCACCAGGATGATAAAAGCGGAAAGAACGCCCAGGTCTAGCACTCTAGAAATTTGCAATCTCGTGGGGGAAGACAATCACAGACATAAATAACTCTGATGCAAGACAGACTTTGATAAGTGCACTAATGGAGGTACAAAAAAAATGCTGTGAGGGAAGGGGAGGAGAGTTCATTTCAATAGGGCTGTCAATAAGCCACCCTCTCCCCCTATCCTGGTTTTGAGTTCCAAGTTTATAATGAGGAAAACAACCAGCCTTGCTTCTCCTCAGCTTCAGCCAGAGCCCAGGGCTAGTTAGTACCTTTCTCTGGTACTCCCAGTGGAGTTGAGGCAGACTCTATTCCTGCCAGGGAGGTGAAGAAGGGCATTGTTTTCAGGACAACAGGAGGCAATAGGAAGGAGATGCTCATCCTGATATGAACAATGACCCTGTCCTACTTTTTCCCCTCTTCTACTCAGCTCCCATTCTCTGAATTCCTGAGGTACTAGTAATCCTGACACTCAGTTAGTGCTTAATCCTTAATTGAGTCCTTTATCCCTAAATTACCTATTTTAGGGAATCCCTTCTCAGAGAGACCCCTCACTCCCCAAGCTAGTCTTTTCTCTTACCCCTCCATCCAGAAACTTTGTGCCATTATCGTATTTCATTTTCTTCCAAAAACTCATCATCATCTGAAACTCTCACCTTCTTTTATGTGTCTATTATCTGTCTTTTCCTTATGAAATATAAGCTCCGTGAAAGTAAAGCCTTTAAGTTTCTGGACCGCTTCTATGTCCCTAATGCCTACAACACTGCCTGGCACATCTGAGTGCTCATTAAGTATGTATTGAATGAGTAAGTGCCTAGTCCCTATCTCCTAGTCCGTTTGTATCCAAGGTCCAGAGAGGAAAGTGTAATGAGAAATGAAAGCACTTTTTTCTCCCTGAGAACATGTTTGTGATGCTGGGTTTTCAAAACAGCCCTTAATGAAAAAGATCATGGCAGAGTATAGCCAGGGAACCACGTGTGAAACCCAGAATTTGAGTATTCTTTCGCCTCTACATATATAAACTCTACTGTCCAACCGTCACTTCTGTCTTTGACAGGTCTATTTTCTTCCGACACCCTTCTCAGCTATGTACTCATCACCCACACTTTAGGTCACTGCAATAACCACCTGAGTGGCCTATCTCCAAGCCATCCTGCAAACTTACAACTAACCCTACCCATAATCATAATTCCTAGGACATAAAAGGTGTTCAATAAATGTCTGAAGAATTAGATCAGTGGATGTAAGACAACCCTGCCTTCTATTATACCAAGTCCCTATTTAAAAAGTCTATGTTGCTCTCTCTACCAAGTCCACACTCAGTAGTTTGGCACTCGACACTCCAAGGTGTCACAACCACCTTTCCAACCTCATCTCCTTCAACTTCATGTAGTGTGAGCCTTTGCACTACAACATTTGTGTTCCCTAAACTTTTACTTAGCTTATGCTATACTCCTCCAATGGAAATATTCACCTTTGATTAGACTTACACACACACACACACCAACGATCATAGACTATTGGAGCTGGAGAAGGCCTTAAAAATTCAAGCAGCCCTAGCCGACTTGGCTCAGTGGATAAGAGTGTCAGCCTATAGACTCAAGGATCCCAGGTTCGATTCCAGGGAAGGACACATGCCTGGATTGCAGGCTCAATTCCCACTAGGGGGCACACAGGAGGCAGCCAGTCAATGATTCTCTCTCATCATTGATGTTTCTATCTCTCCCTCTCCCTTCCTTTCTGAAATCAATAAAGAAAAACATTTTTTTAAGGAATTTTTTTTAAGAAATACAGCAAAATACTAAGAAATGGTACATATAAAATCTGACATACTTCTCTTTATTTACATAGTTAACCTCTCCATAATGTAAGGGAAATTTTCAGGGGCCAAAGAAATTAAGTTGTGAATGTCAGAACAGCAAGCAGATGCTAATACTTTGGCAGCCTCTTAGTTTGGGGCAACTAACAACTTTAGATAACAGATTAAACAAATTGGTTTTAAATTATTAAAAACAAAAGAATACAGTGTTTTAAAAAGCACCAAATTTGAAATAGAGCCAAACAGAACTAGTCATTGAATCAGACGAAAAAAATGGGGTAGATGTCTCTCCCTCAATTTCTCTCCCTAACCTTCTCCCATTTCTTTGTGTCTGCAATTTCCCTGCCGCTGCTGGTGGAAGTTTGCCTGAGATGTGCTCCTCATCTTCCTGTCCCTTTCCTCAGGACTTCAACTCAGCTGGAATAAAAAAAGAAAACCAAGAACTGAGAATATATATTAAGACTTTGTCCCCGGTTCATGAAGAAATCCTTAATGTCCTCCCCTCCTCTCCCACTCCCTCCAGATTGCACCCCACACCCACCACCAATCTTTGACTCAGAGGTGGTAGTGAGCAGTTAGGAGGTCAGCTGGTTGGTGTGGTGTGTGCGTGCATGCCTGCATGTGTCCATTTGAACCCTGGGTTGGCAGGCAGGGAGGAAAGGAATGGATCAGAGGATTTGTAAGAAGATCTCAGCAGAGAGGCCTTTAATCTTTGAGGCAACTGCTTGTATGGAGACCATGTTGTGAGAGATGACCTTGGAGATCAAGTAGCCAGGAGCCTGGGATTGCTGCAACCTCTCAGTTCAGGCAACTGAGTCTTAAAAGACCAGGGCAAGAATGTCAAAGATTGACCTACCCTTGAAAGGAGAATCCCATTCCAAAATTACGGAAACTAAAGCCCTCCAGAGAAAAGGATCCTCCACAAGTTAGTTACAAAGACAGGCCTGAAACTGAGCTACCGCCCAACGTTCCTGCCTTCCAGCCCCAGGAATCCTCCGAGTACTAAGAGGCATGCAGCAGAGAGAGAGGCTGGTTTTTCCCAACTGCTGAGCTTCTGTGACATGGAACATTCCCTAACTTCTCTCATTCTCAGCAAAATGCCTGCCTTCTGACCTGCCCTTCCCAATTCTATTTACCTAGAATCAGAAAGGAAGGATGGAGGCAGTGCTGAACATCGAGAAAAGAGTATTTAAGAATGTGCATGTGGCCCTACCCGGTTTGGCTCAGTGGATAGAGCGTCAGCCTGCAGACTGAAGGGTCCCAGGTTCGATTCTGGCTAAGGGCACATGACTGGGTTTCGGGCTCCATCCCCAGTAGGGGGCATGCAAGAGGCAGCCAATCAATGATTCTCTCTCCTCGTTGATGTTTCTTTTTTTAAAATATATTTTATTGTTTTTTTACAGAGAGGAAGGGAGAAGGATAGAGAGTTAGAAACATCGATGAGAGAGAAACATCGATCAGCTGCCTCCTGCACACCCCCCACTGGATATGTGCTCGCAACCAGGGTACATGCCCTTGACCAGAATCGAACCTGGGACCTTTCAGTCCGCAGGCCGACGCTCTATCCACTGAGCCAAACCGGTCAGGGATCCTCGTTGATGTTTCTATCTCTCTATCCCTCTCCCTTCCTCTCTGAAATCAACAAAAATATATTTATATATATAAAAAAGAACGTGTATGTGGCCCTAGCTGCTTTGGCTCAATGGATAGAGCCCCAGACTGCTGACTGAAGGGTCCCTGGTTAGATTACAGTAAAGGGCACATACCTGGGTTGCAGGCTTGATCCTGGCCAAGGTTGGGGCACGAGGGAGACAACCAATCAATGTGTCTCTCTCACATCGATGTTTCTCTCTCTCTCTGTCTTTCCCCCTCCCTTCCACTCTCTCTAAAAGTCAGTGGGAAAATATCATTGAGTGAGGATTAATAAGAAAAAAAAAAGGGATGTGTATTTGGTGGCAGGAGCTGACCATGGATGGCCTGGAGACTGCTAAAAAACTGGGCACAGCTGTGTCTTAGTCTGAGAAATTGAAAAAGTACTGGCAAAAGGGCTAGTTGAAAAACATATCTATCCATGCCTGCCTGCCCAGCCATTCCCTAATTCCTATCAGCATTCACTGAGTTCCTAATATGTGCTACTTTTATGTTAAATCTAATCGGGCACTTAATATGTGGTAGGCTTACTAAATCTTATTTAGTTATAAGAAAGGCTCTATGGAGCAGACATTATAACCCTGTTTCCTAGATGGAGCACCTGAGGCTTGAAAAGGAAGAAGTGCCTAATACAAGGTCTTGCAACTGGCGAGAAATAGAGCTTAGATTTGAACCAGCCCTGTCTTCAAATTCGCGTAATTTTTTCCAGGAACCATCAATACTTTTTAGCCCACTTAGTTCCCCATTAAAAAAAGTAAACGCTCCACAAACATTTTATTTCATTTTAAAGTGAATCACCTCTGCATTCAAGATTTGCAAAATAAATAAAAATTGAAAAATACACATCACTCAATTTCTTGGGCATTTATATACATAAAATCCTTGGTCACCTGGTATTTCTCCATTCCCATCGACCTTGCTTTCTCCTTTTCCCACCCTTGAGCCCTCCTCCCAGGTCCTGACACCATAAAGCACAATTCTACCAGCTAGAGTGGGACGAAAGCATAGCCTCTGGTTCCACACCACAGAACAGTTTAAAAGAAATGGGTAGAAGAGGCAAGTAATAGCTCTTCCTTGGGCTTATTTTTTCATCTGTTAGTAAAGGGACTATGCTCACAGTGTCCTCATGAGTCGGGGAGGGGGGGGTGGATGTAGGTGCCCACAGGGCAAGCTTGAGCTTCCTGGCCTTCCTGGCAAGTTGCCTGGGTTGTTTCATCAGTAATGTCAGCAGTGCCCCAAGGATTACTGAATTTTCCTTGTATTTACGTCATTGTTTAAAATAAAGGTGGCTCAGGCCCCAACATCTGTCAGTAAATTCCAAGCTTGTGATATTCTTTTCATATACAGAAGGTGGGAATTTATTTTTTATACATATTTTATTGATTTTTTACAGAGAGGAAGGGAGAGGAATAGAGAGTTAGAAACATCGATGAGAGAGAAACATCAATCAGCTGCCTCCTGCACACCTCCTACCAGGGATGTGCCCGCAACCAAGATACATGCCCTTGACCAGAATCGAACCCGGGACCTTTCAGTCCGCAGGCCGATGCTCTAACCACTGAGTCAAATCAGTCAGGGCAGAGAATTTATCTTTTAATGTCATTCAAATTTTTCAATATCTAAATAAACTTAAGACACACATAAAAAATAATTTTTGAGCTTTCTTGGGTTTTTTTAATGTGCAATTCTTGTTTAAGTTATTCCTGCTTATCACTGCTTATTATACTTTTTTTTTTTTTCAACAATCTCTGGTCAGAGTAGTGGGATTATAGATGAATGATAATTTCTCCTTCATACTTCTATGTAAATAATAGCACTTTTATTGATTTATTTTGTGCCATGGTTTGGTTAAAAAAAATTAAAGTGGCTTACAAGGACAGAGAATATAAAGTGACATAAACTAGAAGAAGTTGCGGGGAAAACAAAAAATAATGGTATAGGGATAAAATTGATACCAAAATATAGATTATAAAATCTTTTATTCTTTTCCCCAGATGAACCATCAATTGAATTCTGAAGCTTTCTAATGACCAACACAAAGGGAGAAGCATCGACCCACACACTGAAGGGTTGTGGGTTCAATTACTGGTCAAGGGCACATACCTGGGTT
>PVJC01011096.1:0-42283 GCA_004026665.1 Murina feae
CCTCCTGGGCCCACTCTCTCACTGGCTCCATTGTCTCTGCCACAGAGGCAGGGGTCTCCTGTGAGAGGCCCCGTCTCCCTTCAGAGCTGGGGTGAACCCACAGGAGCCAGGAGATGGAGATATGGGCAGGGGGCGGGCGGAGGGAGCAGCAGCCAGGGAGAGTTTGGGGGGAAGTAACCAGGGGGGGGAAGGGTGGAACAGGATGGAGGGAAGAACTTTATAAAAGAGTCAGTAGAGGGCAGAGTTAAAAAAAAAAAAGAGGATGTATGAGTGAACTCTAGGGCCTATAATGAAAACCAAGTATAGTTGTGTACTGGGGACAGATTTTAAAAGAAGTCAGAAAAGAAAAAAAGATAAATGATAGTGGATAATTAGGCAGGTAGATAGATAGGTATTAAAACAGTGGCAGTAAGTAGATAAGAATGTATGGCAAAGGTAGGATGAGAGAAAAAGAGGGAGGGAAGAAAAGTTATAAAGAGGGAGCTGGTAGAGCTTAAAAGGAGAATGGGAAGAAGGAAGGAATGGAGGAGGGAGCAAAGCAGGTCTGAGGGAGGAAATGAAGAAAAAAATTAAGGTGGGAAGGAAGGAAAAGGGGAGGGTAGGCAGGGGTAAAGATAAAGGAAAGAAGGAATGTGGGAAGGGAAGGAGGATGGTAGAAAAATGGGAAAAATGATGATGGAACAGAAGTAGGAAATAAGGAGGAAAGAAAAGTTTATAAATGATCAGTCAGTAGGAAAAGTGTTACATAAAGGAGAAAAATTGTGTGAGAGGAAGAAGCCACTAAGGAAGTCAAATACAATTGTGCATTAAGGGGATAAGATTAAAAAAGAAAGTTAATAGGGGTGACCAGGCCAACAGGGGAGGGCAGTTAGGGGGATCAGGCAGGCAGGCAGGCAGAGTGGTTAGGGCAGGCAGGCAGGTTAGTGGTAAGAACTAGAAGTCCTGGATTGTGAGAGTCCCCAAGAACTCCATATTGGAGAGCGTGCATGTCGGCCTGAGGGACTGCCTCCCTGCTCCCCATGCACAAATTCGTGCACCGGGCCCCTAGTTATAATAATCTGAAGGTCCATCCATGTTGTCACAAATGGCACTATTTCATCCTTTATTATGGCTGAGTACTATTCCATTGTGTATATGGACCACATCTTTTTTAAAAATATCTTTTATTGATTATTTTACAGAGAGGAAGGGAGAGGATAGAGAGTTAAAAACACCGATGAGAGAGAAACATCGATCAGCTGCCTCCTGCACACCCCACACTGGGGATGTGCCCGCAACCAAGGTACATACCCTTGACTGGAATCAAATCTGGGACCTTTCAGTTCGTAGGCCGATGCTTTATCCACTGAGCCAAACCAGTCAGGGCTGGACCACATCTTCTTTACCCAGTTCCCCATCATAGGACACCTTGGTTGCCACCATGACATGGCCACTGTGAGTAATGCTGCAATAAATATAGGGGTGAATATATCTTTGCAAATACATGTTTTTGAGTTTTTCTGGTATATACCCACAAGAGGGATTGCTGTGCCATGTGGCAGCTCTATTCTTAATTTTTTGATGAATTGCCAGGCTGCTTTCCATAATGGCTGTTCTAGTCCACATTCCCACCAGCGGTGAATGAGGGTTCCCTTTCCTCCACAATATCTCCAACACCTGTTAATACTTGTCTTGTTGGCAATGGCCATTCTAACAGGTGTGAGGTGGTATCTCATTGTAGTTTTGATTTGTATTTCCCTAATCAACAGGTGTAAGGTTGAATATCTTTTCATGCATCTATTGGCTGTTGTATTTCTTGGGAGGGGTATCTGTTCAGGTCCTCTGCTCATTTTTTAATTGGGTTGTTTGTTTGGTGTTGAGTTTTATGAGTTCTTTTTGTATTTTGGATATTAAACTTTGCCAGAGCTATTATTTGCATTTATCTTCCATTTGGTTGGCTGCCTCTTTGTTTTGTTGTCAGTTTCTTCTGCTGTGTAAAAGCTTTTTAATTTGATATAGTCCCATTCATTTATTTTTGCCTTTAGTTCCTTTGCCTTTGGGGTCAAGTTCATAAAATGTTCTCTATGATCAAGGTCTATAAGTTTTGTACCTATCCTTTTCTCTATGTAATTTATTGTTTTTGATCTTATATTTAGGTCTTAGATCCATTTTGAACTAATTTTTGAACATGGGGACAAACTAATCCAGTGTCATTCTTTTGCATGTGGCTTTTCAGTTTCCCCAGCACCATTTATTAAAGAGGTTTTCTTTACTCCACAGTGTTTTTGGCTCCTTTGTCAAAAATTATCTGCCCATATACATGTAGTTTTATATCTGGGCTCTCAGTTCGGTTCCATTGACCTGTGTGTCTGTTTTTCTGCCAATGCCATGCCTTTTTATCATTGCTCTGTACTATAATTTGAAGTCAGGTAGTGTGATATTTCCAGCTTCATTCTCTTTTCTCAGGAATGCTTTAGCTATTCAGGGTCTTTTGTTGTTCCATTCATAATTAATAGTTTTTTATTCTATTTCTTTAAAAATGACATTAGGATTTTAATGGGGATTGCATTAAATCTGTATATTGCTTTGGGTAATGTGGCCATTTTAACTATGTTGATTCTTCCAAACCATGAACATGGGATATTTTTCCATTTTCTTATGTCTTTTTCAATTTCTTAATAATGCTTTGTAATTTTCAGTATATAGGTCTTTCACATTCTTTATTAATTTTATTCCTAGGTATTTTATTCTATTGGTTGCAATTGCAAAAGAAATGCTTTTAATTTCTTTTTCTGAAGTTTTGTTTTTAGTACACAGAAAGGCAGAGGATTTTTATACATTGATTTTGTATCCTGCAACTTTACTGTATTTGTTTATTGTTTCTAACAGTTTTTTGATGGTGTCTTTAGGGTTTTCTATGTATAATATTGTCATCTGAAAAAAGTGATACTTTTACTTCTTATTTTCCAATGTGGATGCCTTTAATTTCTTTCTCTTACCTTATTCCTCTGGCTAGGACTTCTAGAATAAGAGTGATGAGATTGGGCATCCTTGTCTTGTTTCTGATTTTAGAGGAAAAGATTTCAGTCTTTCACCATTGAGTATAGTATTGCCTGAATGTTTATCATATATGGCCTTTATTATGTTAGGTTCTTTCCTTCTATCCCTATTGTGTTTAGTGTTTAAATCATAAATGGATATTGTATATTGTGCTTTTCCTGCATCTATTGATAAACTCATGATGTTTATCCTTTCTTTAGTTAATGTCATATATTACATTGATTTGCATATGTTTAACCATCCTTATAGCCCTGGAATGAACCTCACTTGATTGTGATGTATATATTAGGATTAATAAAATTGACAAAGCGCTGGATAGACTCACTAAGGAAAAAAGAGGAAAAAAGCATATAAACAAAATCAGAAGTGAAAGAGAAATCACCACAGATATCATACTAGAATACTGTGAAGGACTATGCCACCAAATTTAATAACCTAGAAGAAATGGATAAGTTTCTAGAAATATATAACCTTTCTAGAATCAATCATGAAGAATTGGAAAATCTAAATAGACAGGTCAGCAGTGAGGAAGTTGAAACAACCATAAAAAACCTCCCTCAAAATAAAAGTCCAGGACCAGATGGCCTCACCAGTGAATTCTACCAAATGTTCAAAGATTAAAAACCTGTCCTTCTCAAACTCTTCCAAAAAGGTGAAGAAGAGGAAATATTTCCTAATACATTTTATGAGTTGACCATAACCCTGATACCAAAACCTGGCAAGAATAACACAAAAAGGAAAACTACAGACCAATATTTCTATGAATACAGATGCAAAAATCCCAAACAAAATACTAGGATATCGAGATCTAGTTTTTAATTAGTACAATATTTTGCTTTTTAATTGATACATAGTTGACATACATACTGATCATTATATTAGTTTCAGGAGTACAACTTAAAATTTAGTAATTGTATATGTTTCAAAATGACTACCACAAAAGTCTAGTTAGTATCCATCTAATTTGTACTTTTCTTAATAGTTAATTTGACTTAAAAATACCCTTAAACACCGCTAATTGATCTGAGATAAACTACTGACACAACAGAACATGCTTATCAGTGTTAGGAACTTGTAATGTTATCATTTGATCTTTAAAAGGTTTTAGAGAGTCTTAAAGATGAGAAAACAGGGAGAGTTACTTGTCTTAATTCACATGCTATATTGGCAAAGCTAAAGCCAGTATCATTCATTTATTGTTGTCATTCTTCCTTAAGTTGGGTTTCATTTATCATTCATCTGAACCATGTTTGTTTTGTTTGGTCAGCATTCCAGTTAGTACATATTTATTGAACAAATGAACATTGATGTTGGCAATGTGTCCAGTATTGGTACTGGGGACACAGAGTTAAAAAGCACATCTTTACCCTTAAGAAGTTGATAGTCTCAGGGGAAACTTGTACAAATGGCACTCTAGTTAGGTGCCTGACCGCCCTGAAGGATGATCAGAGGTATTCAGAAGGGTATGTCAAGGTGTATAGCGCCTACAAGAGCTCTTTAGTGCTGCTGGAAGTAAGAGTGGAGGGGACTTGATTCTAGATACCTTAAATACCACCTCAGAGAGCTCAGTTTTATTCTGTTAGGAAGCTATTTAAAACAGAAAAATAAGATGGTCAAACCTATATTTTTAGAAGGTTCCTTGGGGTGTTTGTGTAGTGAATTCACAAATCCACAGCTTGGGATTGACAGTATGATGCTTAAGAGATTAAGATGGTCTACTCTAGGGTCCCTGTAATAGGGTTAGTGAGGAGGAAAAGGATTTAAGAAGTATTTGGAAGATGTCTGGGGCTGGAGATAAGAATTTGAAAAATCATTACCTTGTCTGCGGTAATCCATGCCCTAAGAATGACTGAGATCTCAGGAGAGTTTGGAGAGTTGAGGGTTAGGAAGATGAATATTCAAGGGACAGGAAGAGGGAAAGTTTCCCACACATGATAATAGGTAGGTGACAAACAGGGTAGATATAATATAACAGCTAAAGGAGAATGTGGAGCAAGTGAGGGCTTTTGCTTCTATTTTAAGATGGGAGAGATATAGCAGATTCATAGACTGAAGACAGAGAGAACACAGCTCCTCTGACTCCCCATCCAGTGTCCTTTATTCACATTCGCAGCTACTTGGATCCAAAAGTAGTTTTCTGCTTGAGTCTTCAGGGTACATCAGAGTAGTCCCCTTATCTAATCAATATGTTTACATTCTCTGCCATCTCAGAACCTTTTAGAATTCATGAATTCTCTTAGTGAGACTGTTTTAATGAGAACCAAATCAAGGAAAAGAGTATCATCTTCAATACATATTATAGGCACACAGTTAATATTTGCTAAACAAGCATCATTGAACTCATGAGTTTTTCTTAAAACCATTATCTCATCTGCCTGTATTACAGTTAAGGTTTGCATGCTACTTCCCCATACTAAACCTCAGACTTCCCAAGAGCAGGAGACAATCATCTGCACATCTTTTTAGCCCTCAAACATTCAGCAATATTTGGCAAAAAAATAAACATTAATGCACATTTATCTGAATAAGTGATAAGAACCAAGATGTCAGTCATTTTTATATTATTTTGAAAAAAAATGGGTTTCTGTATCTTTTGACATTTTCAACCTATTTTTTCTATCTACCTTATAAAACCAAGCCATTGAACCCAGCACAACTCTCACATTCCACCTCAATATGTAACCTTAATAATCTAGTTTTGACTTTGTGGGGTTTTTTTACTCCATAGTTTCATCAATTTCTTAAAATCAGTTTTTATGTATTGAAGAGATGAGTAGCAAGTGACCATATGTAGTTGTAAAAAGCTCTCAGTTGAATCGTTTATGCCACTTTTCATGCTCTATTATGACAGAGTAGAGAATGGTAGAGTAAAGAAGGGAGAAGAGAAGGGAGGGTAAAAGAATCTGTCATGATATACTAAACAATTCCATTCTCCAGCATGTATTCCATTGTGTTGTAATTGTTTGTGTAAGTCTTTATAAACCCTGACCCTTGCAGGGGCCATGTGCCCTTGATCGTCTCTTTAATCCCTACTGGAATACCTGGCATACAACAGGCATTCATTGAAAATGTCCTGAATGATGACATACAGAAATGAAACAAGTCATGGATTGATCCTTTAGAGCTGTCAAGAATATACAGCTCAGACTTTTGTTTAATCCAGCCCAAATAGCAGGTGTGGCAGGGGCTGATTCGAAATTCAAACTTTTAGAACTCCCACAAGTTTTTTTTAACCTTGTGGTGTCTGAACTGCCCTTTCTAAGCACAATGTTTTCCCTCTTTCTTTTCTGCAGGTTGGACTCAGATCTGTGATAGAGCAATTTCCTGGGAAGCTTGATTTTGTCCTTGTGGATGGGGGTTTTGTCCTAAGCCATGGCCACAAGCAGTTGATGTGCTTGGCCAGGTCTGTTCTCAGTAAGGCGAAGATCTTGCTGCTGGATGAACCCAGTGCTCATCTGGACCCCATGTGAGTTTCAGAATTCCTGCTATTTGGTAATACAGCGGGAGCAGAATCGTTGATACTACATATTGACACAAATTCCCATTGCCTAGTGGAAAAGTCACCATTGAATATGCATACAAGTGCTTATTTCCTGGTATAAGAGTCTTGTGTTCTCTTCTGAGTGTGATTTTGAAATTTTATACAAATTCTCCCCCTTGTCAACACATGAAATATTTAGTTACACAGGCAAATTCTGATTCTTATGATTTTTCTTTCTATTCCATTTATATGGTAGCACAAAAGAACTACTAGTGATTTTACATAATGAAAAAAATGTTCTTTTGTGAAATTTCCTTCAAAATATTTGTCCTATTTATTGATGGAAACTTAAAATCTACCCTTTGGTTGCAAAGCTGATTGTGGCTGACTATGTCACAATTATGTTAAAAGTATTTAAGGAAAGAACTGAAAGGACTCAATTGCGAGGACAATAGATATGTTACCAAGGATAAAGGCAGATTGTTGATGTTCTGAGTGGTATTTTCTTTCTTTTCTAGAACTTACCAAATCATTCGAAGAACCCTAAAACAAGCATTTGCTAATTGCACTGTGATCCTCTCTGAACACAGGATAGAAGCAATGTTAGAATGTCAACAATTTTTGGTGAGTGTTTATAATTTATTTACAATCTCATTTCTCCTTTAATTCTTGATAACAATCTCTTAAGTGATGGTTTCTGCAAATCCCAATAATGTACAAGTTCAACCTTAAAACATGTGTCATACAGCCATTTAGCTTGACTCAAAATAGCTGCACAAATTTCTCACTTTGATCTGAGTTATGAGGTAAGGTTGGAATGCAGTGTAAGTCTAAAAGAGCAGCATATTATTAAGTGACATTAATAAGCTGGAACATCTACACTTTTGAGTCCTTTATTTGGGGAAGAAGTCAGAAGAAAGACTTAGGTCCTGATGCTTTTAATAACTAAATCTTCCTTGGGTAGGTAGGGTGCAGGACAGGCCTGGATTCTCTTGCATCTCATGTAGAGTTTTAATATGATATTTGAGAGGCTCATTTCATTTTTTAAGTCATTACTTGGAACTCAGGTGAGTGTCTCTCCCAATCACCTTCTCATTGTGCTTTCAAAACTGTCACAGGTTCTTTCAAATGATGTTTACAAATTCCCTTAGGCTTAGTCACAAGGAAGTTCTCAGGATGATCTACCACATTATTCTATTCAGACTTTTGGGGTTCCTGGAGGCAAATGCTTTCCTTACTGAAGGATGGTGGTTACCATTGATTATTACTAAGCTCTGGTAACAAATTAGGGGCTGACTCACAAGCTCTTGCCCTGCCATGGTCAGGCTCTGGAGGTTGAATAGTTTTTCTATTCTCTGACCTTGGGTTTGCTCAACTTGAACATGTCAAGGAAGCATGTTAAACTCAGGCACATTCTAACCCATTTGGAATTTTTATCCTTCAGATCCACTATTGATGAGGTTCAATTACAATGCTATGGATTCTCACTCATTTTTAAGGTACTATAGAAGGGATCTAACAAACATCATTCTGGTTTTGAGAGCACCCTTAATTCCTCTAAAGCTGGTAAATCCTAATTTAAAAAAAAATCTAGCTGCTAAATAGAAAGTTACAGGGAGTTTCACAGATGGAGAAGCTCCCTAAAGCAAGAGGGTGAAGGACTTGGCAGTGAAATGAGATCTCCCTGACGGTTCAGACTGCCAGTCTCTGGACACTGCTTTCCCTTTGGCTTTTATCTTCCTCTGAGCCTATGCCAGTTTCTGTCTTTGCTCTGGCCCGCTCTGCCTTCTGTCCAGTATCTCACAACAGCCACTTCCCCAGGTCATAGAGGAGAACCAAGTGCGGCAGTACGATTCCATCCAAAGACTGCTGAGTGAGAAGAGCCTCTTCCATCAGGCCATGAGCCCCTCGGACCGCCTGAAGCTCCTGCCCCACCGTAACTCCAGCAAGCACAAGTCTCGATCCAAAATCACTGCTCTGCAGGAGGAGACTGAAGAAGAAGTGCAAGAAACCAGGCTGTAGAGAGCAGTGCCAGTGTTTCCTGGGACACTCACACATGGACTTGTAGGAGAAAACAGTTTATGCCTCAGAAAACAAGGGTGAATAGTGCTATTTTTAAAAAGGAGACGTTTTAGTAAGAGGAATTAAGGACGTTCACTTAGGTCTGGATAAGTGGCTTCCCAGCAATGGTCAAATTGTGTGACAGGTACTTCAAATCCTTGAAGATTTACCACTTACGTTTGCAGCCAGATTTTCCTGAAAACCTTTTCCTTTCGGTAGTCATTGGAAAGGTGGCTATGAATGTCTGCCAGCTTAATTGTTCCACTTATTGTTTAGTGAACTTTGTTGATTTGTATATTATTGGAGAACTGTAATCGTACTATTTAGTGGCTTATATTTCTTTTTCTGTAATATCTCCAAGATATTTAAAAACACAACTATATGTCTGATCAGTATTCAGACTGTCCCATTTCTAAGCGAGTATTAGAATACTATGAGAGTCACAAGACAACCTGTCAACATATGTACTGTGCAGTACCTAGGTATCACTCAGGAGAGAGAACTTCTGTAATCCTTTAAGTCAATGCCAGTACTATTCTTCTACCAAACATTCAAACAATTCAGATACTAAGAATACATCCCTTACCTGGGAAAAAGCTTTTACAGTCTCATGTAGGGGACAGGATAGCTTTCTTCATGTGGAAGTTGACATACCTTTCCACAGCTTTCAGAAAGGAACAAGCTCGTAAGACCTCTGAACTGAAGGATGGCTGGAAAAAGGTTTTCATGTAAATTGGTGCAGAAAAACACAGGCAGCTAAGCCATGGGGCTACAGGTATGTGTATCAGAAATCTGAATATCTGGGTACACATGGGGTGATGTCATGTGTTTTCAGACTACTCTATGCACATCATACTGTATATACCGAGTGGGAGAGATAGTGGGAGACACACTAAAGAAGAATCAATCATGAATTAGTTCATATGCTTCTGTTTTATAATTTTGTGATGCAAAAGAAATTTTCTCTAGGAAATAGTATTTATTTTAATAATGTTTCAAACTCATATATAAATGGCTATATTTTAAGAATGATTATATTATGAATTACATTTGTATAAAAAATTATATTTGAAATTTTGACTTTTAATGGCTCTAGCTATTTTTATGATATATTATGTTAAAACTGGGGGTGGGGAGTTAGGAGGGTGATGTTGACCAGGGGCTATAAATTACCTTGAAGGTGTGGAAAGAAGCATCAGTGCTCACACAGATGTTGCACACACCTGGATAATTTCAGGACAGCATACAGGTTTCCTCTTAGGTGCAGCTCTAAAGAAAATAGTACCACAAAATCTATCTATTTCTATCAAGGACACACTACCTTCCAACTCCAAACTAACGATTGCATTCTATTTTTTACTGTAAGAATATATCATTTGTCAATAAAATTCACATATATGTGTGAAACTTAGCTTTTTTCAGAATGTTTATTGATTGTGTGTTATTGATCTCTTACTTTAGTCTCTAAGAATCATGGAACACAAACCATGAAATTTCCTTTAGATATAGCTTCTGATAAATTTCTTATCTTTATTTCATTTATTTCCTTCTGGATAATTCTCTTGTTCTTTCATTTGGAGCTTGTTTCTTTGTCTACCCATTTTGGCTGCCTGTTTGTGTTTGTGTATTAGGTAGATCTGCTAAGACTCCCAATCTCTATTGCTGGATAATGTCAGAGGCTGTTTGTGACTAGCCCTGGGTACCTTTTGGGAGCTATCAGCAATGCACAACTTGTGGCTCCCTCTGCTGGGGTTGGATGCCTTTGGAAAGGACCAAGATGTTCACCAGGGCCTGCTTTTCCTAGCTCTAAGCCCAGATGGAGATCAGGCAAAGACTCAAAGCCTCCAGAGATCCGCCTCTGCCCGATATTGTTTGGGCACCTTTCTCAGTTGTGGTGCTCTGGGCTTGGGAGCCCAACTTGGGGATTAGACCCCAGAGTTCTCAGTGGAACCCGCACAGCTGAGGAACTTCTTTGAAAGTTTTTTCAGAACTTCAGCTGCTGTCTGTGGGAGACTGGCCAGCCCTTTCTCGCCTCCATTTCCTACTAGTCTCTATGTGGTCTCTACTTTTTATCCTTGATTATCAGGGTTCTCTCCAGCTCTCTTTAGTTGATTTTGCAAGGTGATTTTTTCTATATTGTAACTGTATTTCCAGTTTGGTCCTGGGAGAGTGTTCATATGGCTTCCACTTACTCTGCCGCCATTTTGGAAATTCTCCCTACTTTTACTTTTAACACTTCGTAATCAGGCATTTTCCTGCCAAATCGCGTGCTTCACTGTGTGGTAGCATTCGTAACACTTTCCTTTGTGCAGGGGTACATTACAAAACTCGCACATGTACCGCGTTTCACTACGTAGTTTATGAGCGGCACACACATGACAACGATGTAAAACATTTTTATTTTTGCCGGTTCCAACTAGAGGATCCAATGTATGTTTCCTCATGTCCATTGACAGTCTCCCTGGTGGATCCGATTTTACTTGTTTCCCGCAAAAAATGTGTTAATATTTATGTGTTTTTATATCTAAAGTGAGTTTCTTATAGACAACATATAGTTAGGTCTTAGTCTTTGATCCATTCTGACAACCTGTCTTTTAATTGTGTTTAGATCATTGACATTTAAAATAGTTATTGATATAGTTTAATACAAAACCTATCATATTTGTTACTGTTTTCTTTATGTTGCTATTTTGACTACCACATTTTTGTATGGCTTTAATTTTTTCTGATTCTATTTTCTCTTAACATATCAATTATATACCTTTTTTTTTTACTTTTAAACATTTTTTAGTGGTTGCTCTAGAGTTTGCAATATACATTAAAACTAATCCAATTCCCTTTAAATAACACTACAATACTGTATGGCTATACCTTATAACAACAATGTAATAAGTACCTTATAATAACAAAATATTTCTAATTCTTCCCTCCAATCCCTTGTATCATTGATGTCATTCATTTTATTTATACACTAGTAGCCCTGTGCATGAATCCATGTGTCAGTAGCTCTCTGTGGGGCCTGGCCACTCTGCGCCTGCTGCCCAGAGGCCCTCTGCAGCCCAGAGGCCCTCCACAGCTGGGGTGGAACGCCATGGTGATGAAACAAGCCAGGCTGGGATTGGGGGACTCTGGTGGGGCTGAGAGGACTGGGCGCCACCATCTTGTGGTGGAGTGATGGTTTATTTGCATATTACCCTTTTATTAGATAGGAAGAGCATATATAAGGATATATATATATATATATATATATATATATATATATATATATACAATCAAACACGTTGTTACTACTTCTTGAATGACCTATAACCTATTCGATTAAATAAGTAAAAAATAAAAGTTTTAATTTACTTTTATGTATTCATTCTCAGATGCTCTTCCTTTCTTTATATAGAGCTTTCCAACCTATATCATTTTTCTTCTCTCAAAAGTCCTAGGTTGGTGGGGTGTTTTTTCCTCCTAGCTTTCTAAATATTTCACTCCATTCTCATTGCCTACATGGTTTTCAAAGATTAGTTAGATGTAATTCTTATTTTTCTTCCTCAGTAGGTAAAATGATTTTTCTCCTTTGACTTATTTCTTCATCTGCTCCCCCCACCCCCAATTGATTTGATTTTTTTTTTTGCAGTTTAAATATAATATGCCTAAGTTTAGTTTTTTTTTTATCGTTTGTTTTTTGGTTTTTTTTTTTTGCATTTATCCTGCTTAGTGTTTTCTGAGCTTCCTGATTTAGTGTCTGACATTAATTTGGGAAAATCCTCAGTCACTATTGCTTCAAATATTTTTGTGTTTTTTTCCCTCTCTTTTCCTGGGTATTTCCATTATAGGTCTATTATACCTTCTCATGGATGTCCCACAGTTTTGGGATATTAAGTGATTTTTTTGTCTTTTTTCTCTTTGCTTTTCAGTTTTGGAGGTTTCTATTATCATATCCTCAAGCTGAGATTTCTTTCCTCAGCTATGTCTGGTCTACTAATGAGATCATCAAACATAGTCTTCATTTCTGTTAGAGTGTTTTTTTTTTCTCCCTAGCATTTCTTTTTGAGCCTTCATTAGAATTTCTGTATCTCTGCTTATATTATCCATCTGTTTTTGTATCTTGTCTACTTTTTCCAATAGAATCATTAACATATTTCTTTTTTTATTGATTTTTTACAGAGAGGAAGGGAGAAAGATAGAGAGTTAGAAACATTGATGAGAGAGAAACATCGATCAGCTGCCTCCTGCACACTCCCCACTAGGGATGTGCATGCAACCAAGGTACATGCCCTTGACCAGAATCGACCCTGGGACCCTTGAGTCTGCAGGCCAACGCTCTATCCACTGAGCCAAACTGGTCAGGGCAAGTCATTAACATATTAATTATCACTGTTATGCATTTCTGCTTTGGCAATTCCAACATCTCTGGCATATTTGAGTCTGCTTCTGATGTTTGTTTAGTTTCTTCACACTGTGTTTTTTGATTTTTCTGTATGCCTATGATTTCCTGTTAATGTCCTGGGAAAAAGGCCTTTGGTTACACAACAGTAATGTGTGTGTGTAAGGAGAGGGGGTAGTAGCAAGCTTCTACAGTTCTGTGTTAGGCCTCAGTCTATTGGTGAGCCTGTGTTTCTGTGAATTCACCAGTGCTTCTCGGCTTTTTCCTTCTTCTTGGGTGGGACAGGACAGCTCAAGGTGGCTGGAGTTGAGTATTTCCCTTTCCCCAAGTACACTAGGCTCTGGTAAAATAGTCTCTCCTGAGGACAGGTCTTGGTGCCCTGAGGTATATATTGAAATGATATGTCTTCCCCTCTCCTGCTGGAACCCTGAGGATAGTTTCACTCATCTTTACTGTGTGCACCTGTTACAGCTCCTGAAGGTAAAACTCACGACTCCCTCCCCTGATGATTTGTTGCCTTAGAGTTTTCCTCTTAGGCTTGTCCACACGGAGCCTCTAGCAATTCATTACAGTTCAGGTTTTCCCAACCCGGCACTGGTTCCCAAGGAGATCCTTGCTTGGTAGTTTCTATACAGGTAAGTTGTGATTCTCTGTATCTGCCTGCTTGTCTGTCTCTCCAGTTTGAGGGGTACCAGTTTGCCCTGTGACCTTACTTCTCTGACAGATCAAAGAAGAGTTGCTGATTTGTTTTCCACAGTTTGCTCATTGTTCAATTGGAATGAAGACTTCTAAGCTCCTTATGTGCCAGATAAGAAACCGGCAATCTTTCAAGTTCATTTTGAGTCAAAAAAGAATGTGGAATGAGTCAAATGCAAACAGAATGTGACAAAAGAACCCCTCGTTCCAAAAGCCCACTTTAAAAAGAAAAACATGGAAATAAGAAGGGAAAGTCAGTGTTGGCCACCCAAGCTGTATTGCTAACACTTAGCTTTTCTTCACATCAAGTCTTCCCTCTTCTTTTACAATTTAAAAAATAAGTTATTGTCCCAAAGACTTCCTGTTTTTGTCTTTTGTTTTTTTTTAAATGCAAATCATGAGTTTCAGGGGTAACTTGTCTCAGCCTATGCCTACTCCCACCCAACAGTTTCTTCATGGATTTCTCAGACTTCACCTTGTTCTTCCTCATTATGAGAAAAAAAGCTAAAGTTTAAAATAAGTACATTTCCTTCCAGTAATCAGGGACCTTCCAAGATTGGGAAATTGCTGTGAGTTAGAGTGAAAAGCTAATAAAAGCCCCAATGTAAATATTTTAGCAGTTTGCCAAAGAAAGAACCTCAAATACGAGCTGGAAAACAATTTAGAATGAGGTTAAAATTGCTCAATATAAAAACCTGTTTGACCTGTTAAAACAGGTGTGGAGAATCACAATTCCCTATTAAAAGATAGAATGAGAAAAACCTATAAATTCAAGACAAATACATTGAGGCATGAGAACTCCCAATCAGTAGGTTAGGAATTATAAACTGCTCCCAATGTGGGGGAGAATTCTTGGCAGAAGTGTAGGGTTATTGCTTAATTTATTAAAGTAGGAACCCTCACCTGCTTTTTAATAACATTTTCTCTAGTTGTAAAATGATGTAGTGCATTTGTTTAACTGAATATGCTAATTCTAGTCTTTAATTTCCTGTAGCAAAATGAATTAATGAAATAATGGTAAATTGTTATTTGGATAAAAAATTCAGACAATTCACAATATATCTTCTATTCATTGATGTACAAATATATACAGAAAATACAAATTGACCTGCCAGAACTCCCTTTCTGGATATTTTGTTTTATTAAGATAACTACTTTTCTAAAAGAACACATATGCCAACCACAGAAATGAATACAGAGACTCACACACCGACTTAAATGAATTGCCAATACATGTTCTCCTTCAGCCATTGTGAATATTGGAAAAGTAAGTGCGAATAGTTTGGGGCTAAAAACACCTCATTGCCTGTGTTCTTTCCCATTCACCTTTGATACTGACAGAATAGAAGGAATGATCTTTAATTGTCAGCAATGACAGGTGTACTGACAAATGGAACTACTAGTAAAACTGAATTGTATTTTGTAATGAAGACCTATGAAATTAATGTAATTTATCAAAGATTGTAATATAAAGAAATAAGATTTCTCTGTTTTATTAAAAAAGAAAAAGATCATTCCTGAGAGTGGAATGGTGGTTAGGGAAATGGGAAGGTATCAGTCAAAGGGCACAGACTTCCAGTGGTAAGGGAACAAGTTTTGGGGATCTGATGTCATGCAGTGATTATAGTCAGTGCTGTGTTATTATTTACTTGAAAGTCACTAAGGAGGTGACTGTTATGTTCTCACCACAAAAAAAAAACACCTACGATTGTCATTATGTGATGTGACAGAGGTGAGGTGTTAGTTAATGCTACAGTGGGAGTCATTTTGCAATAAATAAGTGCATTTAATCAACATGTTATAGAGCTTGAATTTACAGTGTTGTATGTCAATTATATATCAACAAAGCTGAAGACTAAATTAAACAAAGGGCAAAAAAAAGAAGGTAAATATATTTGGCCACAGTTGATTGTTTGACCATCATTTTTGGTCAGCGTTCCTTAATAAAAACCAGACTATTTGCGAATCAACCATCTCTCTTCTCCTTCTGCTCCTTCTCGGGTAGCAGATACCTGTGCCCCAGGGAGATAGTGTAGTTCTCGATGGTGAACTGGGAGAAGAGAGAACCCCACCTTTTTGGCCCCTGCACCTTAGAACCTCTGACACACGGAACAAGAGGAAGGAATTGGGAGTAGGCTGTGGCTAATGTGCTTTATAGCCCCTTTAAAAGCTAAAGAACATTTGCTATTCTTACTGAGATTTAATACATTTTCTTGAATGA
This sequence comes from Murina feae, assembly GCA_004026665.1. Taxonomy (NCBI): domain Eukaryota; kingdom Metazoa; phylum Chordata; class Mammalia; order Chiroptera; family Vespertilionidae; genus Murina; species Murina feae. The sequence goes on from PVJC01011096.1 coordinate 15,877, forward strand.
ATGTTTCTTCATTGCTCTATGCTATTAGGACAATTTCCAGAGAGTTTAAATGCTTGTTTGATAATTTTTACCGACAATGGTTGTTTAACTGGGAGCAGGTCCACGGAGTGCCTTACTTTGCTGTCCTGGAAGTTGTCCTCCAGTTTAACAAGAATTCCTGTGGTTTTCAGTTTTTCTGTTCTTTCACCTGCATGGTGACTCACCTCCTGGGTGACACTTAGAGTCAACTTTTTCTTTTTTTTTTTCCCACTGACTATGAATCAGGCATTTTTTATATATAAATCTCATTCTGTTCCTTACACGATCCCTGTGAAGGAAGTTCTAAGAACCATTGTTACACCCAGATGTCGTGCTCCCCAAAGACCACTTAGGGAGCCCAAGACCGATGCAAAAACATGAGAGCCTTTATTCAAGCTAGCTTGAGCTCCGTCCCACACACGCTCACTGATGCAGTGGCAGGGCGGAGAGAGAGAGCGAGTTTCAGGAAAACAAAGGATTTATAGGGGGTCTGGAAGTAGTGGGTGGGGTAATGTGTGTGTCCCCTGTTAATTGGTCGAGGGAAGGGCCAGGGTTTGGTTGCACAGGTGGCAGGATGCAGTTAGACTTGGGTCATTTCCTCTGCATCTCTATTAGCTGGTTTGAGTCAATCTTGAACCGCCCTTTCATTCCCCCCTTGTCATGAGACTCATGGGCCCAATCATGGGCCAGTTTCTACCTCACCATTACCTGCAGCTAGAGGTCTCCCCTCTAGTTCATTGATTTGCAAATATACTCCTTTCCCCCAAGGCCCTGAAGGGAATATTCTATTTATCCACCCTTCCCCAAAGCCCCCTGCCCTCCCACAGGACAGGGCCTGACATTCCTTGCAACATGTTACAGGCTGATAACCACTAGGACAAAGAGTAGTTATGACTATTCCTGTCAAGCAGATGTCCTTGCTGCATGGGACAGAGCTCCCCTCTCCATGTCCCGCATATGAGGAAGAGGGCCTGAACAGGTTCTTTCCCTGGAGGCGCCCTTTGTAGCAGGGGGCCTCCCACACTCTTGCCAGGTCCTCTGGCCTTGATAGGTCTGAGTTCGCATCCTGTTGGGGCAGCTCTGCAGGTCCCACACTGGAGGCCTCGGGCTCTGCACCTCCACCCCATCCTCTAAGGTGGTATCTGCAACTCTGCAACCTGCCAGGCACAGGTGGTGCTGAGGGACAGCCTCCTCCGCAGGCCTCTGGACAGGGCGTCAGCCCCATGTCCCGGAGTCTTTTCAACCTGTTGCCAGCGCCCCGCCCGGGTAAGAGCAGCAGATACTCCGGACAGTGAGCCTGTCCAACAGGACGTCCCACTGAGGACATACTCCCAGCTCCTTTCTGACCACAGCCAAGTCTGTCTGAAGGTTCTTGTTATCTGCGAGGGTGGCCCCAGAGGTGGGCGCACACAGCCCTATCACCAGTGACCTTCCACTCAGGCTGGGCTATCCTCACTAGGGAGCGGTGGACCCAGGTGCTCAGTCCTGAAACCCCAAGAGCCATGGGGGTGGCCAGGACAATGGCACATGGTCCCCTACAGGCAGGAGCCAGTCCCTGGGTGGCCCCCACCCCAACAGAGTCATCAGGCCAGAAGGCAGAACTTCTCGGACGTGGAATGTGCTCCGTGTTCCTGGACTACCCTCTGGGTAGACTGCAAAGACTGCAAAGAACTTGAGTAAAATTAGTTATGTATTTCAGCCTTTACCCACCAGAATCTGTAGAGGCCCCACTAGTTTCCTAGGCAGCCTTCCAGGCTGCTTCATCTGCGACCCAGTTGCCCCTTGCCTCTGTGAAGTTTCCATATCCTGCAACAGCTCTCTGTCCCAATCTGAGTTGGGCCAAATTTCTGTATGTTGCCTGGGTCCCACTCTGAGCTGGGCATGGGAAGCAGAAAGCAGCCATCGGGACAGGAGACCTCCCTCGTTCAAGCCCATGCATTGTTGGGGGAGGGGGGTGAGGATCTGTGCCCCACCTCTGTTGACCCCCAAGTTCTCTCCTGATGGCCCCTATGTAACTGTGCCTGTCTTAGGTCGTTCCTCCCTGAGTAATCTTACCCGTCATTGGCTAACCAGCCATCCTCTGGGGCCAAACAGGGTAATGTGAGGTTCAGTTAACCTATGCCCCTGTGGCCTCCATGTTCAGCAACCACCTTGGGATCCCTCGCCTGCTGGCAGGGCCCCCAGCATAATTGGATGACTCACGCATTTGATATCCAGCACTCTAACTGGATACAACAGGGTATTAGCACTAGGGCATGGTCCTTAGCTAGGCCTGGAGGACAGCAAGAATTCCTTCTTTAATTTATGTTCTCTTTGACTTGGGGGTATAAAGTCTCCATTCTTCCTCCCCCGGCACTGCCAAGGACAGGGCCATTGGGGAGGTCTCTCCACCCAGGCGAAGCTGTGCTGAGCCATCTGGCACCATACTTCTTCAGCACAACCAACCAGTTCCATTCCTAAGTGTAAATTTCACTAGCTAAACAATTTTAAGCAAGCAACAAAGATGCATATTTAAACAATAACAATAGATAATATTCCCCATTAAAACCTTGGTGCATACTATATTTACATTACAGAATACTACTAATCGGCTTTAATTCAACACAGCAGGGGGCAGGGCCCTTAATTTATTTGCCCTGAGGAGCTGTGAGCCCTGCCCCTGAGATCCCATTCTAGTTCAGTAAGCAAACATTTCCTTTTGTGATTGGCAAATTCAGAGGGAGGGGCGGCTCCCACCAATTCAAGATGGCAGTCCCCATGAAAGCCACATGCAATGCCTCCAGCAGGGCAGCTGCTCAACCCTTTTCAGATATGAGATAACTTGCTTCTATTACATGACTTAATAAGACAAAACTCAGACAATAAACATTAAAACAGCACATTTTTAACTTTTATACTATAAATACAAAGGGAAAATCTAGATCAAAGCTCTTATCTTTCAAGAAGCCAGCAAGCCTGAGGAATTTAAAATTCAAATTAACCACATTCCTGCCTGAGCCCTGTGGCAGGATTCTTTTAAACTTTTTCCCTATGACCCAGGCCTGAGGCACCCCTCTGGCCATTTCCCGGAGGTTAACCATGCACTTTTGTTGGTAATGCCCACCAGGTTTTCCTTCCATAGTAAATAGCTTCCTCTGGTCTGCTTCTGCTACCAAAACCTTACTCTGTTCCTTCTTGTAGCAATTCCAAAACCCCTTAACATACATTCTAAGTCAGTTGAATTTGAGGAGGAGCTATTACCATGTTGCAGGGAGGGACTGGGTTGAAAAGAACTAATCAAACAAACAGAGAAACACTTTTACACTGGCATGTACTACATTTACATCACAGAAAAACAGCGGGAGTTTCAGAGAACCATTTGTCAGTCACCTTGGTATGCCTCCCTCCTGGAGCTGAGACCTGTGGGGAGCAAACTGACTTTTGCACTCCGCCACAGTGGACAGACCAGTTAACTCTCTCAGTAGACTAGCCCAACTGGAGCTGAGCAGATAACAAAGAAACACTGAAACTGACAAAGGGCCCACATACAAAAAGAACAGCCTTCCATCCTCATGGAAGCAAAACCGAAAACAGGAGCGATGTGCTAGACTCAGACCCTGGAGGGAAAGAATCCCTTCCCTCTGGTCTCAAATCCTGGAGGGGAATTTCCCGTCCCTCCTATTCCCGAGGGGAAAACACGTCCCTCATGAGGGGTATACACGTCCCTCCCGGGAAGATTAGAACATCCGAATCTTCCAGCCCGTGGCCTTTCCCAGCACATCTGCCTGGGCCTCTTCGAGCACTACTACAAATGAGCTCACACAGAAGAGACAGACAAGACAGACAACTACCGCGGCCAATCAGGCTCTCCGAGTCGGGGGTCCCTCAGGGATCTTGAGGATCCCGGACGAGCCCCCAAATGTTACACCCAGATGTCGTGCTACCCAAAGACCACTTAGGGAGCCCCAAGACCAATGCAAAAACATGAGAGCCTTTATTCAAGCTGGCTCGAGCTCTGTCCCACACATGCTCACTGACGCAGCGGCAGGGCGGAGAGAGAGAGCGAGTTTCAGGAAAACAAAGGATTTATAGGGGGTCTGGAAGTAGTGGATGAGGTAATGTGTGTGTCCTCTGTTAATTGGTCGAGGGAAGGGCCAGGGTTTGATTGCACAGGGGGCAGGATGCAGTTAGACTTGGGTCATTTCCTCTACATCCCTATTAGCTGGTTTGAGTCAGTCTTGTACCGCCTTTTCACCATGAGGCTCAGAGAAGTTACAGATCTTTCCAGAAATCTCATCTGATGCCTGGATTTTGAGCCATTGACTCATTTCTTATCAGAGGGAAGTTACCTGACAGTTTACCTCTGAGAGTGAGAACCATTGCCTCCATTGTGCTTTCCTTTTTAGAGACCCAACCATCCCTACTCTACTCTCCCACAGTCTCAAGCTGCAGAAAGTCTCCTGAGAAAAACAGAATGTGTCAGGATAAAGCTGATGCCTTTGCTAATGTCCAAGAGATTCTGTCTGACACAGCCCAAAGCCTATAAAGGTGTGATAACAAAAGGCTTGGATTGTCCTGGAACAGAAGTTTCTCGGTTTGCAGTGGCTCTCAACCTCTGGCCCTTTAAATTCAGTTCCTCATGTTGTGACCCAACCATAAAATTATTTTCGTTGCTACTTCATAACTGTAATGTTGCTACTGTTATGAATCATAATGTAAATATCTGATGTGCAGATGATCTTAGGAGACCCTTGTGAAAGGGTGTTAGTGGGATGTCATAAATGACCACAGGACTTATCCACGTCTTTAATATGCCAAGGCGCATTTTTTTACTTTCTAAGAGTAGAATATCACATGCAATTATTTGGCCACACAGTCCATCCTACATGCCCTTGTGCCACTTACATCCTGTCTTGCAGAAGGTTGACCTAAAACATTTTATTCCACAAGGAAAGGGCATTGGAAATCCTTACCTTTGGCTGGAAAACATTTTGGATATCTACATTGTTTCCACCTGCCATCCTTTAGGGTATGCTTATGGAAAACAGTATCCACTGAGAGCATTTGGAGATAAAAAAAAAAAAAGGCAATTAGGGGAGGGTCTACGGGAAAGGAATGCCTACTTGACTGACAGAGCTCCAAATCCCCAGATTGTTTATTTCACAAGCACAGAAATAGCAGAAGGTTACAGGAAGGGAGGGAGGAAGGGGCTAGTGAGTTTTGAAACTTTAAAACTGATATTAAATAGACAAGAGGGAAACCAGCCAATTGAGAGAAAAAAACACACAAAGGGACATGAAATGAGGAAGGGTCCAATTAGAAAGTGGCCTCTACAAACAGAAGCTGCCAGCATTTGTAAACCCACAGACAAAGAGACGCACTGAAGTGGGATTTTCCCATTTTGGAGACTCCTCCCCAGGGAGAGGAGTGTGTTCCAATTTTGGGAACCCCTCTCCAGGAGGGAGTTGTATGGGCCTGCAATAAACTTCCATGCTTTTGCTTAAAGTGCTTTTGTCCACGAATTTTACTCTTCAAACTTTGTAGGACAAGAACCTGCCTTAAGAATCAGCTTGTCATTTGGGCATCCGATTTGGTGGCCCTCCAGGGAGTTTGTATAATCTCCTATTTCAATGCTGACTGGTAAGTAGCAGACTCTATCACTTCCTTCACTCTCGCCTTTAGAGTTTTGGAGACAGTGCTGGCTGCTCACCAGCCACTTAATTTGACACCAGTCTCAATTGGGCAGTTCTCTTTCATGTTCCTTTTCAGCTGTCACCCATGGATTCTAGGTCACCTGCTTTTGTCTTTATGGCATAAGGTCTGTCAAGTGGATTTAGAGCTGTTGCAATGTTTCTTGCTTGCTTAAAAGTGTGGCTTTGAAACCAAGTGTTTAAAATATGTTCATAAGGGTCAACCTAAGAAATGCTGGCTGTTTGCTGTTCTTGGTTATTAGAAACTAGGGTCCCAGTGCACAAAAATTTGTGCACTCAGGGGGGTCTCTCAGCTCAGCCTGTGCCCTCCTGCAGTCTGGGATCCCTCGGGGGATGTCCACCTGCTGGCATGCCTGGCCAGCCTGGGTGAGGGGCTGAGGGCTCTTTGCAGGCTAGCCACAGCTCCCAGTGACCCAACTTCCCAGCAAGGCTGGCTGGAATCAGGTTTCTGGGGTTTATTTATCTTCTGTAATTGAAACATTATTGCCTTGAGCAGAGTCCTAGGCAGGCAATGAAGCCTGTTTGCTTCAGCTCTGCGGCTTCTATAATTGAAACTTTGCTGCCTTGAGCGGCCTAGGCAGGCAGTTTACTCCATTGCTGGTGCAACAGAAGCCTCCTGTTTACTCTAGCTCCATGGCTGCCGGCTGCCATCTTGGCTTGGTTAATTTGCATATAGATGCTCTGATTGGCTGGTGGGCGTGGCTTGGCTGGTGGGCATAGTTTAGGTTTAATAGAGTGGGGGTCAATTTGCATATTACTCTTTTGTTAGATTAGATTAAGGCCTCTAAGAGCTAAGAATTCTAATTAATTGAAAAGAAATTATGTGGCTTTGGTGGAATAGAAGGCATAAGGCATGGAGATGCATTTTGAAGGAAGTAGAACGTGATTTCTAAAGCTAGCTATTTGTGAAAGTTATGAAAAGTTTAAAAGTTGTAAAAAGGTCATAAAGTTACAGGGAAGTTAAAGCAAAGGCCAAACCACGTGGACAATTTATAGCCAGCTGGTAACTAACAAGCCATTATCTTCCCCAGCCAAGGACACAGGGCAGATAGTAAAAGCCTCCCAAATAAAGAATGCAGGGAGGGAGGGAGGACCGGGGAGGGAAAAAGGGGCCCTTTGACTTCCTAAGCTGGTGGGTACTCAAAGTCAGTGATGGCTAAACCCCAGGTGGTGGTTGCTCCCATATTAATGTCCAAGCTGTCTGCGGTGACCCCTGAATTTTACCTTTCAGGTTATCCTAATTACACAGAATCCTACGAGGAGGATGTTATGAGGATTATCCCACTTTACTAGAACACTAGGGGCCTGGTGCACAAAAAATTGTGCACTCGGGGGGTTCCCTCAGCCCGGCCTGTGCCCTCTTGCAGTCTGGGACCCCTCGAGGGATGTCCACCTGCTGATGTGCCTGGCCAGCCTGGGTGAGGGGCTGATGGCTGTTTGCAGGCTGGACAAGCCCCCCAGTGGGGACCCTCACCCCATGGGGGTGTGGCCAGCCTGCCCACAGCCTCTTCAAGGTTCGGGTCCCTACTGGGGTGCCCGGGAAGCCTGAGTGAGGAGCTGAGGGCTGTTTTCAGGCTGCCCACAGTCCCTTCAGGGTTCGGGTTTCTACTGGGGTACCTGGCTAGCCTGGGTGAGGGGCTGAGGGCCATTTTCAGGCTGCCCACAGCTCCCATTGACCCAAGGTCCCAGTGAGGCTGGCTGGAATCAGATTTCTAGGGTTTATTTATCTTCTATAATTGAAACTTTGTTACCTTGAGCAGAGGCCTAGGCAGGTTATTGAGGCCTCCTATTTGCTTCAGCTCTGTGTCTTCTATAATTGAAACTTTGTTGCCGTGAGCAGAGGCCCAGACAGCCTGGGCTGGCAGTTGCAATGGAAGCCTCCTGTTTGCTCTAGCTCCGTGGCTGCCAGCCTCCATCTTGGCTGGGTTAATTTGCATACAGCAGCTCTGATTGGCTAGGGGTGTGGCTTGGCTGGTGGGTGTGGCTTAGGTGTCTCACAGTGATGGTTAATTTGCATATTACTCTTTTATTAGAGTAGATGTTCAGAATTTTTTGAATCATCTTACAGAGCAGCCTGGCAGTTTTGAAACTGAAATTGAACAGTTTGCAGAGACCTGAATGGCTGAGTGACAACAGCTGATGCTACATAAGAATTTGAGGAATTAATCTATCAACAGGCTACGTCCATTCCAAATTTCTCCTGCCTGTGCCATCATCTGATAATCTGAGAATGGCAATTTCTGCCAATTGCTACTTCAAAGATGTAGGACTGATACAAAGCTAGAGATCAAGCTGTATCTTAACCTAGAGAGCAAAGGAACAAAAGCACAGGGGACAAGAGCAGATGTTCTTCAGGCTGGTCTAAGTTTGGAGGCCATGGAAAGGAGATGGGGACTGAAATGGTATAGGGAAGGGAATTCAGAGAGAATAATGTTCCAATCAAGTTCAAATGGGTTTCAAGAAGAAACACATTGTAACTTAGTCAAATGTTGTATGTCAATAAGATGAGGAAGGAGAATTGGCCACTGGTTTAGCATTACAAATGCCATTGGTGGCTTCTATAAGAGCATTTTAGTGGGGTTCAAGAAATTAAAATGAGAGAAATTACAGACAGGGAGTATGGAAATTTATGAATTTTGCTTGATGTAAAGCAGATAAATGGGTAGTAAGTGGATGGAAAAGTGAAGTTGTTTTTTGTTTATTTTTGAGATGAGAGAAATAACATCTCATTGGTGTGTTGGATGTGGGGATAATTAACGAAGAAGAAGGGGGAGTTGGTGGAACTGAGGGAGAGTTGAGAGTAGTCCCAAATACCTTGAACAGGTGAGAGGGAAGGAATCTCTAGGGCACAAGAGAAGGGATCACATTTAGTCAGAAGGATGAACATTATTCATAGAACAGGAGAGAAAGTGGGTGAATAAATGTGGGGGTGAGAAATGATGAACTTTTTTTAATTGACTCAACTTTTATCAGTTAAATAGGAAGAATGTTGTAAATTGAGCATGAGAATGGGAAAGGAAATATTGAGAATTTAAGGAGAAGGAAGTGTGAATTGTCTTAAAAGATAGTTTCCCCCAGTTTTTTGAAGTCATGCCACATTAAAAAAGAATATTTGAGTGGCATGCTTGGGTCATTAGGAAGGTTTTTGGAGCCCTGGAAAAATGCCTGTTTCCCATGAGTGCTGCCTAGATGCCCAGATAGCTAAAGAAAGTAATATCTTCTAGTATTCTAGGTCTATTTGGCACATATGAGAATGAATGGGCAAAGAAAATTTAAAAATATAGCCAGGTATCAGGAAAGGATCCATGTGCATTGGAGTTCATGAATTTGAGGAGAGACTCGTCAGGATGGTTGTGTGTTTTTAGCCATTTTCACAGGTATAGTCTTATAGGTGACTACAGGAGGTAGAGAACTGGATTTAGCAAGTACAACAGAAGAGAGAAGGGATAGGGGATTGAGGAGAGATGCAAAGGAATGGCTGTAATTATGCACCAGATAATATAAACTAGGTGATGAGAGAAATTAGGACACAGAATGGGTGAGGAATATTGAAAAGGTAGGTGGTTTTATGGACTATGAATATTGTGGGGTCTCCATGTTTTTGGAGTTAGAAAGAGATGACCAGAAAACAGAATGCTTGAAATTGAGGTCATGATGGGATGTAGGTATTACTGGTAATGACAAAGCCAGGGTACTACATGGGAATGGGTAGCTGAGTAAGGTAAAGGAAAAGAGGTTGGTGAATTCAGAGGTCAAGGAATTATTTATATTGATATTAAAATCACCAAGAATCATAACAGAGGGTAACAGTGAATCTGAAGATAAAATCTTTAATAAATGAGGGATAGTAATCCCAAAGAATATACATGACTAGAAGAAGAAGGGCTAGTGCAGTCAGGTGGCAGAGTATAATGTCAGAGCTAAAAAAGAAGAACATTTGTGAAGGAGAGAGGTACAACATGTAGATAGGACAGTTAAGAGTCAAGGTGAACATCTTCCTCCACCTCCAAGTCTTGTGGTATAAGATATGTGGGAAAGAAAGCAGACTACTTAGATGGCCCCAGGAAGACTAGTCATCTCAGAGGGAGCCATGTTTTCATTAGAATAATGTGGTGAAGAAAACAGTTGGCCAAGTGTTTAAAGATGCAGGAGATTCTGCTGAGAGATCATGATTCCAGAGGACATCCTGGGAGGATTTGAGGGAATGTGGGCAACCTGAAGGATGGGATCAGATGGGGAGAATATGTAGAATTCTGGGGGATAAAAGTTTAGGTGATGACCTAGGTTAAAAGCTATGCACCCCTTGTTACTATTGTTGCTGCTTTATTAGTTACTAGTGGGCAAACATCTCCAGGTAGTTCAGAGTTTTGTGCCTAAGCAATTACATGTTATCTAATATCACTTTTCAGAGAACATTTTTTTAAAGATAGAAAATATGTTCTCCATAATCTAGCTGAGAAAACTACTTGGCCTTCCCTTAAGCCTTACTTTAAAATGTCCTTAAAACTATTAATTCCAGAAATGAAAAATTAGAGATTTTGTCTAATCCCTTGCCTTAAGAAATTTATCCTAGAAAAATGATTATAGATTTTCTTTAAGATTCTCTCCTTAAAGCCTTTTTATTGACTCTAATTTGATCATTGATCCAAATCATAAGCAGCCCTCATTTCATCTTATTCTTACACTAGAGGCCTGGTGCATGAAATTCGTGCATGGGGGTGAGGGGGCAGGGAAGGGTTCCTCAGCCCAGCCTCTGCCCTCTCTCAGTCCAGGACCCCTCAGTGGATGTACTACTGATGGCCATAGTCTGGCAGCAGAGACTCAGAACAGGTGCTGTGTTTGTGTGTGTTCGTGTGTGTGTGTGTCCTTCCACTGAGGGCCTGCCCTCAGCTGCACTGTGGAGGCTCAAGCAGACGCCATGTGCGTGTGTGTGTGTGTGTGTCTGTCTGCTGGGGACATGCTGCCTGCCACACCGTGGAGGCTTGAAGCAGGCACCCCTCTGTGTTGATCTCTCAGGCTCCTAGCCTTGCCTGCGTGTTGTTCTCTCCCTTGAGCTGTGGCCAGGGCTGGGTGCTGCCTACTGGCCACATTTGCCTGCTCCTGGATCACCGGATTACCTTGGGGACCAAGGAGCAGGCCCTGCTACTTCGCCCTACTGCCTGGCCCTGCCCCTGCATGCCTGGTCATGACATGGATGGGGGAGGGGGTGGGGAGCCAGGCCCTGCAGCCTGTCCCTATGTGCTCATGCCCCCATCAAACCGGATCATGGCAGAGGTGGGAGCAAGGCCCTGCAGCCTGTTCCTGCCTGTGCATGCCTCCTCAAACCCGATCACGGCAGGGGCAGGAGCAAGGCCCTGCATCCTGTCCCTGTGTGCACGTGGATTGCGGCTAGGGTGGGAGCAAGGCCCTGCAGCCTGTCCCTGTGTGCGCGTGCCTCCTCAAACCCGATCACAGTGGCGGCGGGAGCAAGGCCCTGCTTCCTGGCCCCGCCCACAGTGCCTGTGAATGACATGGATCGTGGAGGGCCAAGGAGCAAGGCCCTGCTGCCTGGTCCTGCTGGGGTCTGCCTGCTAGCGGTACTTGCCTGCTGGAGGGCAGCTGCTCATGGGTTGCCAGGGTGACACCACCAGTGTCCTGCCCCACAGTTATGGGCCCCCCCATTTTTGTCCCAGAGTGATGGTTAATTTGCATATTACTCTTTTATTAGATAGGATATCAGGGTATAAGCCCTTGCTGTGGATGTTACGGGGTGTGTGCCAGTGTATACTAAAACCAGTGTGTGTCCTGGATGGTGAGAGTCGTGGTGTCCTTGATGCTCTTTAGACCTGACCTTTATGGATCTCATGGTATTTCTATTTCCTGTGACCTGTGACTTTGGTTGTGACTCATCTTGTTTTTTTCTTTCAAAAAAACACTGCATTGGAGGACAGGTAGAAAATTCTTAGTCTGTCCAAGTTCTAATTGAGATGTAATTCCCCACCCTCACAGCCTTTTATTGAACAATCTTTGTTGGCACTTGTTTTCCAAATTTCCAGATTACTAATTTCAGAGTTCAACTACCCAGAAACTGCCTACTTCCATACCAACAGTAAAAGGCAAGTAAGAGGTGTCTGCAACAAAGATAATCAGTATCTAGGATGACAGCTGCATGTGGGTGGTGCCACCTTTATTGTGAAGCTACAGGGAAGAGAAAGGCCAGCCTTGCAGCAGGAAGTTGAATAACCCCAGTGAGATACCCACCTCACATCTTGGCAGTTGTACTGGTAGGGCTTTTCAAAGTCAGTGATTGAATTCTATTGTCAGAATATGTGAGAACTTGGGGTAGGATGGAGAATTTCCTCATCAGCTGCAAAATTCTTCCTGGTCCCAGGGCTTCAGAACTGAAATGATCAAAATCAGCAAAATTACTGAATAATCCAAGCACAGAGAAGTCATGTGCCTTCCAAAGAAAAGTGTTTGAGTCAACTTTTGGCTTCTCACTATGGGGCTCCCCAACTACAAATGGTTCCTAGCAATTCACCTCTTTGATGGACAGCTTCTCTAGCATCAGGCATTTTTCAACCTAAGGCTTTGGGGATTCCTGAACCGCCTAGAAATTATTTGCCTGAATTAGCTGCCTGTGCAGCTCCTTGCTGACCATATGTGCATTTTCTGACCCATGTCTCTGTGTAGAGAGAAAAATTTCATTATCCACAAGAGGGTTTTCAGTATTTCTAGTGTTGACTCAGACCCAATCAACAGCAGTATGAAAGCAAAGGGACAGCAGATAAAAGAAAGTGTCCAAATGTGATTATTCAATGACAAAGATGAGATGAGTGACATAAACTTGTGTTGCTCTTTTAATCAGCTATTGTAAGTCAAATCCCCTTACCTCTTATGCAATCATTCACTTTCATAGCCAGGGGTCTGCCTGGCCGGTGAGTTAGAGAAAATGGAAGGGAGATGTGGGTGCTGGTGGCTTTGGAGCAATGTCATATGTGCTCCACATTTTCAACCTGCTGTTATTCATTCCGCATGTGGATTAGTCAGCAGCAACTACCAACAGTAACTGAAGTCAGAAAACAAAGTTAGTCATCGGTCTTTCAGTTCAGTGGCACTGAAGGGTTCAGAGAGTTGATAATATGAATATATCTAGGGGCCTTACCATTTCTTAAGACAAATTTTCTGGGAACAGAGATGATCACTGTTCTAGTCAACTTCATTGCTATCAAGGATCATTTCTAATTTTTGTCAACCTTTCTAGTGAATATTAATATAATTTGTAAGAAATACTTTTTTTTTTTTTTTTTTTTTTGCTGAAGAACTTGGTTAATCAGGTTATTTATTGGCAAAGGAAAAGAGGGCACAGGTGAGATGCCCCCAGAAGCATTTGAAACTAGAAATGCCAGAACCTCTGCCCGACATGTTAGCAGTCCCCATGTCCATGTGCCCAGCTCCTATGGGAAGCCCTAGGTCAGGAAACAGAGAGCTGCTTGTCTGAGCCAGGTCCCCCGACTCTAACAGTCCCCACAACCAGCTCAGGAAGGTTTGTTCTCAAAGCATGTGGCCAGTGAGTTTTAAAGGAATCACAGCAGTTCCAATGTCATGTAGGGTGGGCAGAGCCCATGTGTGGAGTCTCAAACATCCCAGAAATATCAGAGAGAACTGCATAGTTATACAAAGAAAATGAAAGAGCCAGCAAGAAAGAGAAATATTTGTGATGTGCTGTAAACATCCAATATTCAACATGACCTGGAATTTCAGCCCCTGAATACAGGTAGACAGGCCTCCCACCTGACCTCCTACCCCGGCAAGACACAGGAACTGACGAGCGCCAGCTCCTCTAAGAGCACATGGGTGAGGAGGAACAAAACAAAGTTCCTACCTCCCTTTAAAGGACTAGACAGATCAATCCAAAATGCAGCAACACTTTTAGGCATTTCTAAAAAGTAAAAACATTGGGATGTCTATTTATACTGGGAAATAAGAGATGCAAAGGGCTCTTTGCCTACAAATGAAGATACAAATGAAGATGACTTGACTGTTTGAGGCCAGGTGAGGTCAGGAGAGGTCAAGTGAAGCCAGGTAAGGTCAGGTGAAGCCAGGTGAGGCCAGAAGAGGCCAGGAGAGGCCAGGTCAGTGAGGTCAGGCCAGGGGAGCTCGGCTGGGAAGGAGGCCCAGCCTTGGAGTGGGGGTCCAGGAAGTAGTGAGCATACAGAGGCCACCTCTGTCAAAAGCTGCCCAAGGCTGTGAGAAGCTACTAGCCAATCACACCTTGCATGATTCTGACCGGAGAATCAGGGCCAGGTGTGGTGTGGGTGACTAGCAGACACCCAGAGCTGGGGACCACAGCACTGCAACCACTTCCTACCAGCGAGGCCCAGGCTCCATCAAGATTGTTTATGTAGCATAAGAATGCTGTCCTCTAAATGACCTTGGGTGAGTAAAGGGGTCGGTCAGGAGCATCCTGCCTCAGGCCTGTGTGGCACTTGGAAAACCCAAGCCAAAGCTCCCATATGGATGTCTGCCTGGCCAGCATGCCTTCTCCTAGTGGGGGATGCCTGGCCTTGGACAGCTGGTCACAGATCGCCCCTTCCCCCCACCAAGGCAAAAAAAAAAAAAAAGGATTCACTCCCAGGTCTCTCTAGAGAATTGTCAAAAGTAGGTTTCTTCTCATGGCCACGCTTCCTCGCCGTGGTGGTTTGTTTCCTTTTGGGAAAAGTAAAATGTTTTGTCAGCTGTCAACACTGTGCTCCTCACATCCTTGAACCCCGTTCTTGCAACATCTTGGCTTTCTCACTCTGTGGAAACTACACAGAGGAGCTCGGCCTGGTCTTCACTCCCATCATTGTAGGAGAAGACAGTGCTGACCAGCAGCTCAACTTCCAGCACCAGACGTGGTGGACACGGTCTGCATGGGCTCCTCCTCCTGACCCTGGAGTCCACGGGAAGCTTCCCTGGCACCTGTGAGGTTTTGCTGTTTTGTTCTCTAATTCCTTTATGAGTTTTATTAGTGAGGCCACATTGTAAAATCCCACTTCCTCCAACACGCTCACCTCTGCAAGGTCTTTGTTGATAACCAGCTTTCCACATCTTGGGTCATCAGCTCAGGCCCTGAACAGGTGGGATCCCTGTCGATTAGGCACCTGTTTCATCCTTCGTCCAGGTCGGGGTCGGCCTGGCACGAACGGTACAGGAAAGATTGTGGATCCTGGCACAGCGTCTGCCTGGTGGTGAGAAAGTACCCACTTGGATAAGCGCCGCCCCCCCACAACCTCTCCCAAAACTGCCTGGGGCGACTGTAGAAGCTGGCAGTGATTCTCCGCCTGATCCCAGCGAGCCCGTCACTGTAAGAACTACTCGTAATTTTCATCCTTTGAGAAAGCTCAGATTCCACCCCCCCCCCCCCCCCCCCCCCCCCCCCCCCCCCCCCCCCCCCCCCCCCCCGCCCAAGGGAGCGAAAATTCATTTTACACAAAAGTGCATTTAGGGCTTTCATTTGTATGTTCTGCACTTGTTTTAGGGGATTTTTAAATGTTTATCACTATCAGGTCTTTTATCACAATACTAGGGGCCTGGTGCACAAAAATTTGTGCACTGGGGGGGGTGGGGGGCGGCCCTCAGCCCGGCCTGTGCCCTCTTGCAGTCTGGGACCCCTCTGGGGATGTCCACCTGCTGGTGTGCCTGGCCAGCCTGGGTGAGGGGCCAATGTCTGTTTGCAAGCTGGCCAAGCTCCCCAGTGGAGACCCTCACCCCAGGGAGTGTAGCAAGCCTGGGTGAGGGGCTGAGGGCAGTTTTCAGGCTGGCCATAGCTCCCACTGACCCTACGGGCCACCCGTCTCGTCCCCGCACCTCGGAAGGCTCCCGCCCAGGAAAGCCGAGGCTGCAGTGGCACCGGCTGGACCCCCACGGCCTCCAGGGCGGGGCCCACGGGGGTCCGGCTGCCTGGTCCCCACCTCCCCCACCCCAGGCTCCCGCCTGGGAAGGCATCTGCAGGCCCAAGGCGCTGGATGCCTTCCCAGGAGGGAGGCTCCCAAGATGGTGGAGGCCGCAGCCCTGGAGAAGCTGCACACTGGGGCTGCGGCCTCTGCCATCTTGGTTGGGATAATTTGCATACAGCAGCTCTGATTGGCTGGTGGGTATGGCTTACCCCATCCCGAAGAAACGGTTAATTTTAATATTTTGCTTTTATTAGTTAAGATTCTGTCCTCTAAGTTTGAAAAAGCCAATATTTCAATAATATGCTCTATATAATCTTAAGTAAAGTTCCTATATAAATAAGTAATACATTCTAGCTCTGGCTGGCGTGGCTCACTGGTTAGAGCATCAGCAGTCACACCAAAGGGTCTCAGGTTTGATTCCTGGTCAAGGGCATGCACCTGGGTTGCAGGTTAAGTCCCCAGCCCAGTCAGGGCATGAGCAGGAGGCAAACAATTGATGTGTCTCTCTCACATAGATGTTTCTTTCTCTCCTCCTCCCTCCCTCTCTTCCACTCACTCTAAAAGTCAATGGGAAAAATATCCTTGGGTGAGGATTAACAAAAAAGAATGTAATAGCCCTAACTGGTTTGGCTCAGTGGATAGAGCGTTGGCCTGTGGACTGAAAGGTCCCAGGTTTGATTCTGATCAAGGGCATGTACCTTGGTTGTGGGCACATCCTCAGTAGGGGGTGTGCAAGAGGAAGCTGATCAATGTTTCGCTCATTGATGTTTCTAACTCACTATTCCTCTCTCTTCCTCACTGTAAAAAAATCAATAAAAAGTTTTTTTTAAAAAAGAGCGTAATAGATTGTAGGAAAGGCTCATAAAGCATAATGATTGCATTTTACTTTGCTCTTTGGAGTGGGGTGGGATGGGAACAATGCTTTAATTGAAACATGAAAACACTGTGAAGAAAGACAAGTCCACACAACCAGCTGGCATTATGTCTAACTTCTCAGGCTTTAAAAAATAATGGTTTTGGCTCTGCTTCTGACCTTTTATATTGTTGTTCATTTGGTTCTCAGAAGGCTTGGTTCTTTTTGTTTTATTTGCCTACACATCCTCTTTGTTTGAAGAACTTTCATTAAATTATCTTGTCAGGTCCCCCAGATTGCTTTCCACAGCTCTCGCTGCCTAGGCTGCCAGTCGCATGGCAAACCAAGAGGTCCCGAAGGAATGTGTGCTGGACCTTTTTGAAACTTGCCCTGCATCTAGTGAGCATTAGGGTTGCCAAAAGAGGAACACACGAGGCCAAGGTGGTCAGGGATTACAAATGTTTCAGGTCATCTGGAGACCAGAAGGGCTGACCCCAAAATGGTGCCAACACTCAATGATGGGGAGTCAGAGGTTTTTAAAGGACTCTAGATGTGTGTGGGGGAGCTTTTTCTGGACGAAGAATTCTCTGAGCAGGTCCGGATTCTGGGAAAGTTCAGCTGGGAGAGAGAATGTGGTCTAAGCAAGTAGAATATCCATTGTGAAGTAGCCTCAAGGTCATTTCCCAGGGGAGAAGGTATCAATTCAATTATTTGATCAGCCCTAGCAGTGAGATCTGTGCCTCCAAGAAAGCAGCGGGAGAAGGTAGATTGGCTAAAAAGAGTCACTTACAATGGATTTTTGTTGGAGCAGCCATATAAGGTAATGTTGCTTCAGGGACTGAAGCTGAGGGGCCATGGGAATGCTATTCATACATGTGAAATATGCAGGTACTTCTTGGATGATATTTATCCCTCTGATTTCCATCTGGTGCTGTTGAGTACATCCTCACAGAACCTAGAAAGTCACTTCCTTTCAAACGTTTTGCTATGAAGACAGAAACAATAAAAACAGTGATGCCAAACACACCTTATTATAGTGACCCGTTTTATTTCCTTTAATGGACACTTAGGACCAGTGTGACTGTGAATCACGCATTCGTCAGGGTAGCTAACAGAATGTCTGAGGCGATTGGCTCTCACTAGGCGGACTCTATGTCTTTGGAGTGCAGTCCCAGGTGCATGGTGACAGGTCACCAGGCTTGTTCTAGTTGGAGAAGAGCCTGGAGAGAATATAGCATCTATTTCCTTGAGTTTTTAAAATGGTGAAAGGGTCATCTTCACTGAAATAATACAGTAAACTGATCATTGATACTTAAAATAAAGTGATACAAAGGAGAAAAATACAAAGAAATGCCAACTTCTAGACTTGACTTAAATATTCTCCTTTCCCAAATTAAGTATTATCGAGCTCTGCTGGTGGGACATGGAAAGGTAAGAGTAAAACCCCCCCAGGCTCTGCAACAGAGGCCTTGTTTGTGTTAGCACAAACAAGGGGAAAACGCACAATTTGGACCCAGCGTGGAAGTTACACCTCCTTACACCACCAGGAGCAGAGAAGGAAGCTACATCTCCAAAAAAAGTACAGGCAGAACGCATTAGGTTGAACCATATGAAATCACTCATATGGACTATTGTTTCCTGACAAAAAGAATAATTTCAAAATGTGCAATAGATTCAATAACTCCTTCCATAAAGGGGACTGTGGCCTTTTCCACTTTTTCCTTTCTCCCATGCTGGAGCAGAAGTTTCCAGGAGGGAGTAAAACAGACTGGGAAATCTCTTCTTTCTCCCATCCTTCTGCACATCACAGAGTATTTGCAAGTGTCCCATGAGACCTCAATGGCAGGCCTGCTGCCTTCTGGGATCCAGCCTTCTCCATCCTGACTGGCCTCGGTGTTTCTGTGTTTACTCAGGCAGAGGGAGTGGGGAGCAGATGAGAGAGTGTTTTTCTCTACATGGATAAAGTTATTTTTCTATAGGGTAGATTCAGTTATTTTCAATTCTTGTTTTCTGATGTCTCACATTGGAAAAAAACTACTTCCTCAAGTATCGTTACTCATACATATTTATAACCTCAACTGACTAGGATTGTATTACCCCAGGAGTATAGGCCAATAAGCATCATCTTAACTAATAAAAGCGTAATATTGAAATTAACCGTTTCTCCCGGACAGGGTAAGCCACGTCCACCAGCCAATCAGAGCGGCTATATGCAAATTAGCCCAGGAAAGATGGCAGCTGGGAGCCACGGAGAGAGCAGCGGGTGAGTCATGGGAACCAGCCGGCAGCAGAGTGAGCTGGGCGAGTGGTGGCTGAACCTTGCAGGGTCCGAGGCATGCAGGGACCCGGCCTATGGGGTGGAAACGTCCCACACTCCAGCGGCTCTGAGTTCCGCTTCGGCTCAGAGCCGCTGGGGAAGAAAGCACACGCGGGGACTTGGCCTGCGGGGCGGAAAGGCCCCGCACCCGAGTGGCTCTGAGCTCCGCTTCGGCTCAGAGCCCCTGCGGAAGGAGGTGCAGGCACTTGGCCTGCGGGCTGGAAAGGCCCCCCCACTCCCCGCCACTTGGCTGGTGCTGCTCCCGCTTGGGATGGAGGCACCAGGGACCTGGCCTGGGGGGGAGGACAGTTGTGAGGGACCCAGGCCTGAAGGGGAGGATAGTTGCGGGGGGAGCAGGTTTGCCTGGGTGGAAAGTTGGGGTGACCTGGCTGGCAGAGGAGGGCTGTTGGTGGGGATCCAGGCCTGCAGGGGAGGACAGTTGAGGGGTACCCAGGCCTGTAGGTGAGGGCAGTTGGGATGGACCCAGGCCTGCTGGGGAGGGCAATTGTGGGGGACTCAGGCCTGCAGGGGAGGACAGTTGGGGGGTGACATTCTGGTATGGGGAGGGCAGTTAGAGTCAATCAGGCCAGCACAGGACCAGTTAGGCGTTTATCAGGCTGCCAGGGGAGTGGTTAGGGGCAATCGGCATTTGAGAGGTCGGGAGCCAGCAATCCTGGATTATGAAAGGGACGTCGACTACCCATTTACGCCCGATCCCCACAGTGGGATCGGGCCTAAACGGGCAGTCAGACATCCCTCAAAGGGTCCCTGATTGGAAAGGGTGCAGGTTGGTCTAAGGGACACCACCACCACCCACTACCCCCACTTTGCGCACAAATTTTGTGCACCGGGCCTCTAGTTCTTACATAATGCTGCAGTTTAATGAGGGTTAGACCTGTCTGGGTGTGTTATGTGTTATACTTACATTCATGTTGCTTTCCTAGAGGCAGTCTCGGATATTTAGATGACTCATTGCTTCTGTTCTTAGCTTTCTGTAAGTGAAGGTGAGAGCAATGTGTGCTTGCTCACTGTACCTGCTAGTAAACTGAGCACTTATTTACTGGCCTGAGGAAATAGCTCCTAATTTCTTAAGGCAAATGTCCAACAGGTCCGGGCCAGTTCATGGTTAGTTCCTCACCTAGAATAATCTTATCTTTTGTAGAATCTCCAACATTCAAAATGAAGGAACTTCCATACCCTTGTCTGTGTGTATGATTTGTTGTTGTTGCTATTTTTGCTTTATCCCTTCACCTTTGCTACCCAGCCCCTCGATTTCCCTTCCCTCTGACAGCTGTCAGTCTGTTCTCTGTATCTATGAGTCTGTCTCTATTTTGTCTGTTAGTTTATTTTGTTCATTTAATTCCACATATAAGTGAAACCGAATGGTATTTGTCTTTCTCTGACCTGTCTAAGGTGTGTTATGCTTATTTCACTTAGCATAATACTCTCCAGGTCCATCCATGCTGTTGCAAAGGGTAAGATTTCCTTCTTTTTTATAGCTGAGTAATATTCCCATTATGTATATATACCACTGCTTTTTTATCTATTCATCTAGCAGGGGTCCTCAAACTATGGCCCACGGGCCACATGCGGCCCGCCGAGGACATTTATCCGGCCTGTCTTGTTTTTGCCACCTTGTTTTTTTACTTCAAAATAAGATATGTGCAGTGTGCATAGGAATTTGTTCATAGTTTTTTTTTTTTTTTTAAACTATAGTCTGGCCCTCCAATGGTCTGAAGGACAGTGAACTGGCCCCTTGTTTAAAAAGTTTGAGGACCCCTGATTCTAGAGCACTTGGATTGCTTCCATAGTTCAGCTACCATAAATAACACTGCAATGAACATAGGGGTGCATACATTCTTTCAAATTAGTGTTTTGGGCTTCCTCAGATATATTCCCAGAAGTGTAATCACTAGGTCATAAAGCAGTTCTATTTTTTAAAATTCTTTGAGGAAACTCCATACTGTTTTCCATAGTGGCTACACCCATCTGCAACCCCACCAACAATGCACAAAGGTTCCCTTTTGTCCACATCCTCACTGCCACTTGTTGTTTGTTGATTTACTGATGGTAGCCATTCTGACAGGTGTGACGTGATAGCTTATTGTGGTTTTAATTTGCATTTCTCTGATGATTAGTGACATTGAGTATCTTTTCATATGTTTATTGCCCATCTGTATATCCTCTTTGGAGAAATGTCTATTCAGGTCCTTTGTCAATTTTTTAATTGGAATGTTTGTTTTTTTGGTGTTGAATTTTATAAGTTCTTTATAAATTTTTGAATATTAATCCTTTAGCAGATATACCATTGGTGAATATGTTCTTCTATTTAGTGGGTTCTATTTTCATTTTGTTTTCAACATCTTTTTGATATTGACACCATTATATCTCTTGATTAACAGTATATTTTTTAAAGAAAAGTGGTGTATTGTAAGTTTCCTGATCATTCTGTAACAAAGTACCACAAACTGGGTGGATCCAAACAACAGCAAGTTATTTTCTTGTGGTCCTGTAAGTTCTAGAAGTTCCAGATGTCCAAACTGAAGGTGTTGGCAGGGCCATGTTCTCTTTGAAGTCTCTAGAGGAGGATCCTCCTTGCTTCTCCTAGCTTCTGATGGTTGCCAGCAGCCCTTGGCATTCCTTGGCTTGTCAATATGTCACTCCAATATCTCCCCCTATGTTTTTTGTGTGTTGGAATTTCTCTCTTTTTATAAGGACACTAGCCATTGGACTAAGGCTCACCTTCATCCTTAACTTATTATGATGACATCTGCAAAAACCCTCTTTCTAAATAAGGTTACATTCACAAGTTCAAATGGACATGAATTTTGAGGTGACATTATTCAACCTAGTACAGATTGTGTTAAAGTTATTTTAAATCCCTTTAAACAAAAGTAAATATGATTCAAACAAATACCTGTGTATCTGTATCTATATCTATCTATATCTATACCTATATCAATCTATCTATATCTATCTATCTATATCTATCTATATCTATATCTATATCTATATCTATATCTATATCTATATCTATATCTATATCTATATCTATATCTATCTATATCTAGATATGTACTAGAGGCCCAGTGCATGAAATTCGTGCAAGGGGGGGTCCCTCAGTCCGACCTGCACCCTCTCCAATATGGGAGTTCTCGGGAGCTGTCCAACTGCCAGTTGGATATACCTCTCAAAATCCAGGACATCTGGCTCTTAACTGCTAATCTGCCTGCCTGCTCTAACCACTCTGCCTGCCTGCCTGATCTCCCTAACTGCCCTCCCCTGCCAGCCTGGTCACCTCACACTGCCCTCCCCTGCCAGCCTAGTCACCCCTATTAACTTTCTTTTTTAATTTTATACCCTTCACACACAATTGTATTTGATTTCCTTATTGGCTTCTCCCTCTCACACAATTTTTCTCTCTCCTCCATGTAACCCTTTTCCTACTGACTCATCATTTATAAACTTCTCTTTCCTCATTTCCTACTTCTGTTCCATCATCCTTCTTCCCATTTTTCTCTCTCATTTATGTAACACTTTTCCTACTGACTCATTTATAATCTTTTCTTTCCTCCTTATTTCCTACTTCTGTTCCATCATCCTTCTTCCCATTTTTCTATTACCCTCCTTCCCTCCCCACATTCCTTCTTTCCTTTATCTTTACCCCTGCCCACCCTCCCCTTTTCCTTCCTTCCCACCTTAATTTTTTTCTTCACTTCCTCCTTCAGACCTGCTTTGCTCCCTCCCCCATTCCTTCCTTCTTCCCATTCTCCTTTTAAGCTCTACCAGTTCCCCCTTTAAAACTTTTCTTCCTTCCCTCTTTCTCTCTCATCCTACCTTTCCCATACATTCTTCTCTACTTACTTCCACTGTTTTAATACCTGTCTATCTACCTTCCTAATTATTCACTATCATTTATCTTTTTTTTCTTTTCTGACTCCTACTTTTAAAATCTGTCCCCAGTCCACAACTATACTTGATTTTCATTATAGCTCCTACAGTTCACTCACACATCCTCTTTCCTTCTTTAACTCTGCTGTCCACTGACTCTTTTATAAAGTTCTTCCCTCCCTCCTTCCTTTTTTTTCCACTGAGCATTTCTATTAGTTTAAATGGACACCCCCCACTCCACCCCCCTCCACTCCCACTGGAAGGCTCCACAGGGCCCCCAGGCTCCCCACCCACCAGCCCTAGGCACCCCCCAGTGCCTCCTGGAAGGGGCAGCGCCAGCAGCCGCTTGTCCATAGTGGGAGGAAGTCCTGAGGCCCTCTCCCTTTCCACCCCTCCCCCACCTGGTTACTTCCCCCAGAACTCTCTGGGGCTGCTGCTCCCTTCGCCCCACCTGTCTCTCTGTCTCCTGGCTCCCCAGGGGTTCACCCCAGTTCTGAAAGGAGAGACCTGGAGCACAGGAGACCCCTGTCCCCGGGTAGCAGAGAAAATGGAGCTGGTGAGAGAGGAGGCCCAGGAGGGTGTGTGTGTGTGTGTGTGTGTGTGTGTGTGTGTGTGAGAGAGAGAGAGAGAGAGAGAGAGAGAGAGAGAGAGAGAGAGAGAGAAAGAGAGAGAGAAGTCCTCCTTCCCTCCTTAAAGCTTCCACGGGGAGGGAGCATTAACCCCCAGTGCAGGGCTCAGCCCCGGCCAGGTGTTTGCTGCTCCCCCTTCCCTGGCCTCCCGCCACCATTCTGCTCCCATTCCCTGCCCAGGATGTCTGGTTCAGCGAGGGTGGCCAAGGCCCGTGCAGCCTGGGCACTGCTGCTGCAAAGCAGGAATGCCTCCATCTCTGGACCTTCCACCCCTCCATTCTGGAACCCACCAACTGCCACAGCAGGTGTCTCCTAGGCTGCAGGCAGCGTCAGGCGCTAGGGCCTGGCTTCTCAGTCTTCCTGAGGACATGGGGCGGGCGGATGTGGGGCAGACGGCTTCTCCCAGGCTGCAGCTAGTGTCAGGCGCTGGGCCGGGTTCTCTGTCTCCCCTGGACCGCAGGTGGGCAACTTCTCTGCTGCAGCCTGGGATCACGGGACAGGCGGCTTCTTCATCTGCCACTGAAGCTGCCCCAGGCACTGGAGCCAGACTTCTCTGTCTCCCCTGCCTTCTGAGTCTCCAACAGACCTGGAGCAGTCAGAGCCGGGATGCTTGCTGGTAGTTATGGCTACAATGCAAGTATACTGGCTCTGGCCTCCACCATCTTTGTTAGGTTAATGTGTATATCACTCTGGATTGGCTGGTGGGCATGGCTTCTGGGCATGATTAGTGGCCTGGCTTGTGGGCGTGGCTTAGCATAGCAGAGTGAGGGCTAATTTGCATGTTTATATCTATCTAGCTATCTATCAATCTAGCTATCTATCTATCTATTGCAAATTAGTCCAGGATGCCTTAAGTGGTGGACTGGACAGGAGGTGCAGCATCTGGGGCAGGGCGGCAGGGGCCTCCACACGCCTTCACTGAGGGAGGGCCTGATCAGCAGCGGCAGCAGCTGGTTCAAGGGCCAGAGAGAGAGGCAGGGCTGGACCAGCAGTGGCCACAGGGCCTGCACTGTGGGCCCAGGTCAGGGCTCTTGCAGAAGGCAACCATCGATGTGTCCCTCTCACACTGATGTTTCTCTTTGTCTTCCCCTCTCTCTTCCATGCTCTTTAAAAATCAGTGGGAAATATCCCGAGGCGACTCGAGGGTGGGCGGCGCCATGTGATTTCAGATCGCGCCCTGGGCTCCTAGTAAATAAATAATCACCATCATGTTTCGAGAAGCTCCATCAGTGCCATGTTTCTGGTCATTTAACACAGTCATTGAGGGGTTCTCATGTGGCCAAGAACAGTGCTGGGCATCAGGGACACAGGAATTGATCAGAGAAATGAGGTCCTTGTTTGCAAGGAACTTACATTCTAGTTGAAAAAAAAGATATACAAATATATTTTTATTTGTGCTCTCAAACAGTATTTCTTGAGAATTGTCCATGAGGTCACTGAGGATGAAGAAAGGGGAGAAAGAGCAAAGTCCAGGCTCTCGCAGAACTTATATTCAGTGGATAAAGGGGTAATACCTGAATAAGCGAACAAATAAAATAAGTGCTATGGAAACAATAAAAGGCAGGGCAAAGTGGTAGAGGGGAAGGAGGTTATGATGTACCTTTTGATCTGAGCCCTGAAGGAAGCCCAGGCACAAGTTATTGCATGCCTAGGTTTGGTGTTCTAGTGGGAAGAAATGAGGCACAAAGACCCTGGGGGCCCTGAAGTATATTTAGGATTAGCAGGAGGCCATTGTGGCCTCTGGTAGTGAACCAGGAAAGAATAGAAGGAAAGGGATTGAGCAGAAGTTTGGAACTGGAACAGAGCCTACTAAACCACATAACAGCTAATGCTCTAATTGCTCTGGAAAGCAGTCTGAGGGTTTGAGTAGGAGAATAACTTGAGTTTATTTAGATTTATAGGAGACTTCCTTATCCCATAATCATCACCACCACCCCTCCCCCACCCCACCCCCACTCCCCTGCCAGCTATTGCATAAGTAATGAAAAATAGGCAGTAATGAATGGAAAAGGGGTCAGAGTTAGGGGCAGGGGTTTGAATGCAGTGCCAGTGGGATTAAGATAGTGAAAAGTGCTGGGAAGTAAACATAGCATGATGGAGAGGATTAGTATGAAGGAAGGGTAGATAGTAGCCCTGAAAGGTGTCCCTGAGGTGAAATTTTAACTAATACATGAATGACCAGACATGGCCAGCCTCGTAAAGGTTCTGGGGAAGATATTTTCAAGCAGAAAATAGAAATAGGAAGGCCCAATGTCTGGTATGTTGGAAGTAAGAACAACTGGGTAACCACACATGAACTCCATTTCTTTAACATGACCCTTTCTCCTTTCTCCCTTCCTTAATCAATAAATCCTTAGGACATCAGATTCTAGTCATCATCAAACTATATGCACCACTATGTTCATAGCAGCACAATTTACACAGATCTGGAATCAGCCCAAGTGCCCAGCAGTAGATGAAGGGATAAAAAGCTGTGGTACATTTACACAGTGGAATACTATTGCAGCAGTAAAAAGAAAAATCTTTTACCCTTTGAGACAGCATGGAGGAACTTGCAGATGATTATGCTAAGTGAAATAAGCCAGTCAGAGAAAGACAAATAACACATGATCTCACTTATTTGTGGAATCTAATGAACAAAATGAATTGACCAGCAAAATAAGACCCAAGGAATGGAGGCACGGAACCAACTGACATATCTCTAGGGGCTGGGGGGAAGGAGAGAGAAGGGGATGAGAAGAGATAAACCGAAGGACTTATATACTTATATGCATAGCTCATGAACACAGACAATAGCGTGGTGAAGGCCTGGGAAGTTAGGGGCTAGGTGGAGGGGGGAATAAGGGACATCTGTAATACTGTCAATATATATTAGAGGCCTGGTGCACAAATATTTATATTTATATTTATATTTATATTTATATTTATATTTATATTTATATTTATATTTATATTTATATTTATATTTATATTTATATTTATATTTATATTTATATTTATATTTATATTTATATTTATATTTATATTTATATTTATATTTATATTTATATTTATATTTATATTTATATTTATATTTATATTTATATTTA